>JAOEGS010005410.1:109992-177909 GCA_025447755.1 Corythornis vintsioides
TATAAATAAATAGTATAAATAAAATAATTTTAACATTGGATTTCTTCCTTTTTTTTTTTTGTAACAACAGCTGTCTGCCATGTAAAGATTCTGCTTTTTTTCTAGCACATATAATACCTTATAAACTACTTGTTTATTGTCCAACAGCAAAATTTACCTAGAAATACAGCAATGCTAAACCAATGAGGATTTATGCATTACTGTCACAAAGAACCTTTGTTTGGGGTTTTCTTGATTTATCCTTGACCCACCTCCCCCACAGGGCTACTTGGAAATGTAAATATAACTTATAGCATATACTAAGAAGAAATAGTTTTGAGTTTTTGGCAGCTGTGTGTCTACTGTTAATTTCTTCAGTGCCCTTTTTCAACAGGTCTGTGCAGAAATATCAGCTCCATGCTTTTGGGAGGACTTTATTTTCCACACTGACTCTTGTGAAACAGACTCTGTGAAAACCTTTTTTCTTAGCTTGGCTGGTTTTGTTCTGCTGTTGCTTTTGGAGAGATAGGAACTTGAGAAGCACTGGAAATACCTTTCCTCGGTGGGAACTCTGTCATCCAAATCCTGGTTTAGATCATTCTTCTTTTGCTGTTTTGAAGCTTGTTTGCCGTGGAGAAAAATAAAATGCAACACAAGTTTAGGCAACAGAAAACAACCTGATGTTGAAAATGATCCCAGATTGCTAGATTTCTTTCCCTCTTTTTCTTGCATACTTCATTTTGTTTTGTCAAAATGCTGGAGCAAGGGTTAACCAAGCCCTCTTTGCAGGCACAGGAGCCTTGCTGCTCCCCAGATGAGGCAACTGTTGGGTGCTGCATCTTGCCTTTCCCCTGAGAGCTGCCAGTGCAGGCTCCTTAGCCCTGGGGAATGGGAATTTCTCCCCTGAGGAAAGCTTTGCTTGCTGGGGCTCCACTGGCTTCCAGTGTGCCCAAGTACAAATGCCATTTTAGCTGCAAAAATAGGTGGTGTTACTATACAAAAAATAAGGTCTGTTTTTCCTGTTGTCAGTTAGCTGCAGTAATTTCCTCAAATGCAAAGTCTATATTCCTTATGCCAGTCATGGTAGTGTATATACATATAATTATTAAATATGCCTCTGCTTGTGAGTGCCCAGCCCACTGGCAAGACACGCTTTGCACAGATATTTGAAGGATGGTTGGGTGTTGTTTGGGTTTGGTTTTTTTTTCTTGCAGAAAGCTATTATTCTGGGGAGGAATAGGAGAGCCTGCTGAATGTGCTGTACCTCAGGACATTTTCCCCTTCATCAGCTGCCTGCTTAATGTATAGTGTTTTGCATTGCAGAGCCGTGCATCCTAGGGTATCTGCCTGCTTTCTGACACATTTAGCAGCATTCCTCACTCTTTACACTCAACTCACTTTGCTGACAGGGGAGGTGCTGCAGTC
The DNA here is from genome assembly GCA_025447755.1 of Corythornis vintsioides. Lineage (NCBI taxonomy): Eukaryota > Metazoa > Chordata > Aves > Coraciiformes > Alcedinidae > Corythornis > Corythornis vintsioides. Next base: position 111,397 of record JAOEGS010005410.1, read on the forward strand.
AGGCTGCCTCAGAAAGGCAGAGTCTGGGCTGGGAGGCCCTGCTCAGCTTTCTTCTGCACTTTCCAGCTCTGTTTCCTAAGGCAGAAAAAGAGAGGGCCTGTTTGATTCTTCTACCATCTCTACTTCACGTCCAGCCAGTGCTATTAGTGGATAATCCCCCTTGTATCGTTGTAGTAAATATGAGCAACACAGCAGCTGCTGCTGGTGCTGTACTGTGCTTCAGGCACAAACATCATTTCACAGGATTACTTTATATAGGGTACTACATATTGGTGTAACATGAATATCAGCTTCAATCAGTAAATGTCAAAATCATAATTGCCAATTAAGTATTTTACATTTTCTGTTATGATGCCATCAGTTATGGAGAAACACTCGTCTCCTTTCCCTTCTCACTTCATAGCTTCCCACATTAACATGTGAAAGCTACTACATCTTCAGAATAGTTGCTTTAAAAAAATCCAACATGCTTATCTTCAACTTTCCCTTCTTTTCTGCAATCCAGTGTCTTGCACAGGGAGCTCTCAGCTTGCACAAATCCTTCCTACCAGAGTCCTGGTCCTTGTGACCAGAGCTGTAAAGACTGAAGGGACTGTATTGATTGTCATGTATGTGACTCACTGCAGTTACTACAGATCATTTATGTTGATTTTCTGCATGAATAGCATGAGCCTGCCTTAGAGAAGTACAAAATAGTTAGATCACAACCTCTTGGTTATAAAGATTAGCAGCTGTTTAAAGCTATTGACACTTGATTTTGCTCATAAAAGCCTTTACACATAGGAAGATGCTTTCATGAATGTAATTTATTGGTGAAAATATGCTGCTTGTGCATGTGCAGTTTGCAGCCTGATGTGCTGAAAATGCATTGAGTTGAACAATATACACAGGTTTTTGTTGCCTGTGTGCTAACCTTAGAAGTGACCTTCTCCTGAGGTCACTCAGCTTGAGAATTCCACTGCAGCTGCAATGAACTGTGAGACCTAGATTTGTCAGTTCAGGTATTTGCTAATGAAATAAGGTGGATTTTTCATGTTGAAATGGATAATTTAGGATTGGGGGATAGCAATATAGTGAGGTTGTGATCTTCCTTCTCGACAAAGTTATAGATTCATAGATTCATAGATATTAGGGGTTGGAAGGGACCTAGAAGATCATCTAGTCCAACCCCCCTGCCCGAGCAGGATCACCTATTAAGAAGTCTGGAATTGACCCTTTAGAATGCTCCAAATAAGATTCCTTTTTGTATAGCATGTATGTCTAAACAGGTGGTAGTAGAAACATTAAAATATATAATTATATCTAAATATTTATGTTTCTTATATGTGCTTGTTAGATGGTAATACTATTCTACTACTTAACAGCTAGTATAGCTACTTAACAGCTCTTAAAGCTGTATTTTTAATGGGTATTTGCCCTGTGACTGCTCATGTATCAAAATTCTTAAAATCTGTTCATTTGTGTCATGTTTTTTCTCTTTTTGTGTTGTGTGCTCTTAGATTCTGTCTCTTAGTTATGCATATAAATGCTAGGACTGATTGCAGGCAGTTCTTTTTCCTTTTCCTGGTTCCTCAACTTTGGTGGATGGCTCCCTGAAGATGTTTGCAGAGCTGTGGCTTCATTACCAGCTACAAGTGAGGCCTGATGTTTAAATACAGATTCTACAGCAGTTCTTAAGGCTTAGAGACTGAAAGTGTAGAAGTGATTGAGGAATGGTCTTATAGAAGTTTCTGGGCTGATAAGGGGTCAGAGGATTAAGCAAGGCCCTTGCAGAATGAAGTTCTGTGTCTTGGAACCCCAAAACCATCCCAAATCAGAGTGCCCTCCAGGGGAGTCAGCAAGTTCCTTCCTTTAGTCTGGTGAGTAAGATAAAGCAACTAACAGGAGAAAGCAATGGTGGGGAAGGTGTTTTTTTGTTCTTGGCAGCTTGTTTTCCCTTTCAAAATACCTTACAGATGCTCTATTCAGTGTCTTTACAAGTCTTTGCCATGCCTGTGTGTGTGTGATACAAGCATGCACAGGAACAGATAGTGGAAGAAGAACTAGTAGGAACTTCTACTATTGCAAATGTGATGTATTGCCTTTAAGACTTTGCTTTCCCTTTCTGGCACTTCTGTTTTCTTTGTGTGTGTGTTACAGTCACATTATTGCTGTCAATAGAAGTATTCATTACATAGAGTTTTTGTCAATGCTCAACAAGATAAAATCTTCATAGAGGCTTTATCATATTAATATCCTAAGAGTACATACAAATGGTACCAACTCCCTGCTTACCTGATGGATTTCACTGTGGAAAAGAGCAGTTTGAACAGAATCATGGCAATAGGTGGGAGGCTCCAAAATATGACTCTTTAAGGTATTTGCAGCCACATGAATGAGTCTGGCAGAAAGCTCAGCTTTATGAAACCTATAAAGCTTACTCTGCTATTTTTAAATGGGACTTGAAGCTTATATACTAATATTCAACAGTATGAGTTGAACCCATTATTTCTAACTTAAGAACACATAGTAACAAATAGTTGGCATTTCTCATGCTCTTTGTAGCATACATTTAGGTCTCTTTGGTGGTTCACAACCATTCTCTCAGCTGCTACAGATATTTACCCTTTAGACTCATTTCCTAAGGAGAAAAAAAAAAAAAGCTTAACAGTGTCTCTTTCTGTTCCTCTTCAGTGATTTTTTCAATTCTTCTTCCAGCAGATTTTACAAAGGTATTTTGAGTGTTCCAGGGGCTGGGGGTGGAGAGCCATGCAGAGAAGATGCTGCAGGGGGAGTTGAAGGTTTAGTAGATGTGAAGATCAGCTTGAGGGAAAGCTCAACAATGCCCCAACCACAGGACAAGTTTTCATCAGATTTGTCAGCTTGATTAGCAGATCTGACCACAGGACAGCTTGGCAATAGGTTTTGTGGCTCACAGACTATCTATATTTTTCAATTAACATGTACTTATGGACAAATGTTCCTCAGGAGCCAACTTCCCATCAAAATACTACAGCCTTTTAACAACTTGATACCTTCTGTTTCCTCTAAGCTAGGAGCAGAGCTGTGGTAATTAGACATTTTACCTCATCTGCAGGGATTTGGGCTGTATTGTTTCACAAAAGTAACAATGTGAGTAACTTTCCTGGCAAAAAAACCCAAAAATCTTGGGTTTTTTTCCCACTTCTCTCAATGTATTCTGCAAAAACATCCCTCCGTGTCTCTGAAATACCATATGCAGTTTACACAGAAGGAAAAATCACTTTCCCTTCCTCTCCTAACCTCACACTTCCAACGTTTTCATAGTACAGTAATATATTTCCATATGATATAGTAACTGCAGACTTGGAATTTACAAAGCTGCTTCTTTTAACTTCAAAGTGCTGAAGCAGAGCCAGAGAATAAAATGCACACAGTGGGCACAGTGTCACATTCCCATCTGAGGTGTGTCAAGCCTCAGCCTCTCTCCTGGTGTCCAACACACTGCAAAGAAGAGGTTAGATACTGGTTTTGCTCAGTCACTTCCCTTCAGTGTTTAGGATATTCACTGTAGTATTTAATAAGAAAAAGCATCATCAAGAATAATAACAGTAATTATTCCTCTCATCAATATTGGAATGATTTCCTTGTAAGTGCAAGTCCACAATGTAAATATTCAATCCATAATGTATTTTCTCTAGAATAAAGGGCAGTAGATGGGGGTTACTGTGGAGTAGCTTAAAACCATTTTTTCATGTGATAACTTGGGCCTTTAGTCTTACCAGTTTATTTAATGCTTAAAAAATAAACACTAATAGTCAGTTGACTATCTCCAGGTATTTATTTCAAACTTTTGAAGGTAACAAGGTAGTTTGTGCTATTTACTGGTGCCATACAGTGAAAGTGCTTTTTGTAGTATCCATGGGTACCTCTGCTTGATTGCTACTCCACAAATCAATCAATTAATCTATCTATCTATCTATCTATCTATCTATCTATCTATCTATCTATCTATCTATCTATCTTTTTTTTTTTTTTTTCCCCCCCTTCCTTTGGGATTTGATGTGTGGGTTTAGAAGATTGCCCAGTGGTAAAAGCCTTAGTTTAATTCATCTAAATTGTTGATTCCAGCACTGAAGATGTACTGAATGAGAAAGCCAGGGTGTGTTTGCTTTGCTATGGTTTCTTTAAGGATCATGGAAATGAAGTTGCACCATTTTAGGTAGTTTTTCTGTGTTTCAACATTTGTTGCTAGCATGCAGCAGATCTCTCTTTGCTCACAGACTTTGGCAGTATCGCAGAGGTCATATTTTCCTATGTATAAATATTCATGAACACTTTCTCCAATACACTAGATAAACTTGCATGTTTATCTTCCTCCTCTCATCCCCATAACTGGCTGTATTTTTATAGGCAATGCACAAGAAAACAAACCCAATCCTGGCTTCATTTGTGTGCATTGTGTAGGATTAATTCATATGAAGTCATGGAAGTTCACCAAAGCAAAACATAAATATGAACTTCTTTGTTGTCTTGATGCCATGAGCTTAGGTGACCGAAAGCGGGTTGTTACAGTGGGATGAGGTGGGTTGTCCACATGAAGATTTCAGAGTTGAAATGAATCTGTCTGGTGAGCTGGGCAGGAAATTCTGCCCTTACAGCACCCATGCAGAAAGAAGTGAGAGTGGAAGGACAGGAAAGGTTAGTTTCCAACCCCTGTTCCAGCTGAGCCCACCTCCCCAGAGGGCACAGTGCCCTTTCAGTCCTGCTATCCCCTGTGTACACTGCTGCTCACGGTGGCTTTTGGAAAGGTGTACAACAACCCAGGATCAACCTTAGCTTGGAGTCTGCCTTCTTTCATGTGCTACTTGATACGTGTATCCTGTGCTGGAGCAATTTCCCTGGTTTAAAAAAAAAAAACCCTAAATCTGCCCCCCAGCATGATTTTAAGAGCTGGGTACAGACATGTGTTGTAATTCCAGCCCCCCCAGGGACATGCTGGGTGTGTTTCAGCACGACGGGGCTTCCAAACCTGGATCAATAAACTCATTATAGTCCTCATTCTCACTGGTCTTATCTCGTAAAAAAAAAATCTATTTCTGTGAAAACTCTCCTGGTAAAAGCTGTAGCTGATGCATTTCCAGTCTGCAGCATCTGGGAGCACAGCCTGGGGCTCGTCAGCTTCAGCTGCCGTGCGTGTGGTGCCCACCCAGGACAGCCTGGTGCCCAGCCAGGGGTGGGCAGTTCACCCAGCAGCTGTTCACCTGCCGAGTACAAGCTGATGCTGTGGAGTTTTGGAAGGAGTCCCCAGCAGAGCTGCTCACAATGCCTTGAGCATGATGCCAAGGGCCAAGTGTGTAGCAGAGGACAGGGTTTGTGTGACGATGCACAGTTACAGAGCGATGACTTGGCTGCTTGTGTTTGTTCATTACATTCATTACTGATCTTTGATCCCTGTGTCCTCTTTCCCAGGTCGTCCCATTCCACCTACATCCTCGTCTAGCCTTCTCCCATCTGCTCAGCTGCCCAGTTCTCATAATCCTCCACCAGTTAGCTGCCAGATGCCATTGCTAGACAGCAACACGTCCCATCAAATCATGGACACCAATCCCGATGAGGAGTTCTCTCCTAACTCTTATCTGCTAAGAGCGTGTTCAGGGCCACAGCAGGCTTCCAGCAGTGGTAAGAAAATTGCAAGCATATGGAGCTTGTTTATGATCTGTTTGTGCCAGTTTTATGCTTTTATTTTTGCAAATGTGTATTCTTGCATCACCACAAAATTGAGAGCATCTACGAAACGAAGCAGACAAAAATCTCACTGTTGTTTTTCACTGAAGCTGTTTTGGAAGACACGGGTGTTTTTCTTTTACTGTAGAGAGCTTTTAGGAGTGTTATGAGCAGCATAAAAGATATTACTGAGCTGTTGTCATCAGAGGGATTTATTGTTTTGAAGTTGGTTTCCTTCTCCTTGATGCATCGTGTAAGGAAGGTATACACGCAATGGTTCCTCCTTGTTCTTTGGTTGCTGGTCCAGTATGTCTGTAGGTGATGTGGTTCTGCCATTCTGAGTCTGTTCTTGTTTCAGAATCTGTCTGATTTGATGCTCCCAGTGTCACATTCAAGTAAGATACTGTTATTATTCAGCCAGTTCATTGTTGTCCTTCAGACCACTGTTTTAAAGCATTGGCAGCTCTGCTGTCAGTTATATCATTTATAGTGCTTAGGGTGTGTTGCTTGGTTTTGTTGTTTTCTTTATTAACAGATGCTGACAGCCAGAAATTGAGGAATGAAGATGCAGTTCATTTTTAGAAATGCTGGAAAAACAGAAGTGCATCTGTTATAATTCTGTATTTTGTTTTTCTTTAGCATATATGTCTGCTGTACAGATCAGTTTCTTTCACTGAACACTGTATGTTTGTGTCTTATGGGCAGTTTTCTGATCTGCTCAAGGTGGTTCCTCCCTGTACAGTAGAGATCTGAACAGCAGTGCAGATGCTGTCATGGCATTTAACTTTTGGCCTTTGTGGGCACGTACAGTGCACTCGAATGGTGCCCTTTAAACAGGGGCTGGTGGTGGGAGGATGAGGCAGCGAGCAGAAAATGAAACATAAAACATTCGGAATGGATAGAAGGGAAATCTTCTTCAATATGGAATGGACTGGAACAGGTTTCCCAGAGAGCCTGTGCAAGTCTTGGTCCTTGGAGCTTTTCAAGAATAGGTTTTTTAAAATCCTGAGCTGCTCGGGCTGACCTCAGAGCTGCCCTAGCTTGGCAGGAGGCTGGACTGGGCACCTCTGGGGTTTCCTTTCATCCTGAATTATCCTTTAACCCTATGATCTGTTCAGATATGTTAAAATAGAATTACACAAAGAAATCATCATCCAGGCTCTGAGCATACTTTCCTGCTCGTTGAGGTTTGTGGCTGCAAAATAAGATAGCAGCTTGGAGGATTTGCTCAGATGTTCAGAGGGATCTGGGGAGCTGCAGCCCTCAATCTGTAATGGGCAGCAGCAGAAACCATAGAGCTGGCAGGGGATATGTGGGTAAGATCTCTCTGATGCATCTTCTGAAAGAGTGGTCCTGTCTTAGAAACTTGTAACACGAGTTCTCTGAGGGTGTCAGCCCTCTCTGAACAAGGGTGGTCTTGGGTGATGAAGGGTCTTTGTGTTTTCAAAAGGGCCTTGGCAAAATCTGTCACCAAGTGCTTTTAAGGAAACAACTAACAGAGTAAAAGGGAATGTCCCTGCAGGGTCAGGAGTTGTTTGGAAGATGGTAATCACCCAGTGAATGTTCATGGGATATGAAGATACTTGAGAAGGCAGCAAGCTGTGGGGTAAGAAAAGGATCTGATGCCAGGGTGCTGAGAACAAGATCTTACTGTGAAGAAGCACAAAAGGACCTTGTGAGACCAAGTTAGAGGGCAATAAAATGGCAGAGAAAAGTGATGTTCATGGGAAAAGCAGGTAAACAGGTCAGCAGGTAGGGATGAAGGACCATTACCAGTGAGGAGTGAGTTGTTGGGGTGTGGGTGCCTCATCTGCAGCTCAGCAATAGGGGGTGTGGACAGCTGAAGAAAGGACCCAAGAACAAGAGAGGGAATACTGGCTGAAGGATGTGGTGGGTCAAGCAGTTCATGAGGATTTAAAGGGCAATTGGAAAAAGAAAGGGGAGAGAGATGCCTTGGGGGTTGTAGTAGCAGAAAATCAGGGTCAGGGACTGGGAACTGAAAAGTCTTGTATGATACTTGAATTTGTGGTGCTCACTGTTTATAGCTGTGGTTGGAGCCTGAGTGACCCAGGATGGGTTTTCTCAGGAGGCCAAATAAGGGGGTTGCAGTGAAACATCATGTGAAAATCTTATGAAAGAGCATTTCATGTTTCATTTTAAAAAATAATTGTTATTTCTATCTGTAAAGCTTCCCAAAATCCACTAGTTGCTTTGGACTGAGCCGAGGAACCATTTTGGCATACTCAGATAAGCTTTGATTTGTTTGCAAGTGAAGAGTTTATTCATCCTGTGTTTAAACTCCACCCCCAAATATGCCATTTATGTTCCTTCTTTGATACAGCTGGCCTTTCTTTGTGGTTTTAGTTGGGGTTTTTTTGACTGCAGACACTGAGAGTGCTCTTACAGCATGAGCTCTTCTGGACTTAATACATCCTCAGGAAAATAATAAGCATTTTCTAGCAACTGTCATTCTTTTCTGTTCTCACACTGTTTCCTTTAGAGAGTTTATAAGAAAATATCACAGATATTTTTTTATATATACCTGAAATTGGAAAAGCTCAACTTCTATCTGGCTCATCCTTATACTTGGAGGGTTTTGAGAGTATCTTTTGCCATCTTCATGATATAGAAAGACAGACTGTGCTTTCAATTCTTACTATTTTTTAAAATATTTTTTGCCATTTATTTTAGTTCTTACGGAAACTTAGCAACATAGATCCAGACATTTGGGAGAGAGCAAATAAATCTAAATATTTGGCTTACATTTGGGGTTGTGTTGAAAAGGAACATGTGAAGACACTTAGATTTAAGGCCTAGGTTCTAGATAATAATTGATCAACAATAAAAATGGCTGGCACTTTGGAGACTGTGCTAACACTGTTCAAAGAAGAACCTACAGAGTATGTGCTGAAGGTGAAATATTTGCAGAAGCCTCGTGGTAATACCTTGCAGAAGGGTCCTCTTGTAGGTCTGGTTGCACACTTAGGCTTGCTGCCACCTCTGCTGTTCCAGGTGAGCTCCTCCACACAGGTAAGAGGAGGCTTCTTGGCCACGAGGTGATGCCCACCCACATGTGCTGCCCCGTGTCCTCCACTGCAGCCATTCTGGTCTGGAGACCTCATTTGCCTAAGGAAGGAACCTAATCAAATCTCCCACCAAATGAGCAATCTATTGTTGATATTATGAAAGCCTTTAACCTACAATAAATCTTTGTTAGAACTCATCAGAGCTTCCAGTTGGAGAGAAATGTGATTATAGCACTCCTCAAATGACATTACATCATGGGGGTGATTGGTTTATCATTGGGAGGAGCGACATCAATCATCACTAGCACAACCACCCAGTAAATGAATTCAACCTTTCTGCTGCAGAACAATGACACAATAATTGCTCAAAATCAGGCTGAAAATGAAATCAGAAAATGCACTTTCTTTAAATATGATGTTAACTTAATGGAATGTATTCTTAAAAATCACTTTTGAGGAAATTCGATGTAATTAAAAATAGGTGGAAATGTATTCATTCCTTTTTTCTCTCATTAGAACCTGATTTCAGTGCAGAATCATTCTCTATGCAACAGATCTGCCTGTTTTAATTGAACTCCCATCACTTACATTTCTCTGCTTGTATTTATTAATATAATATGCAACACAATTATGGGTGATGAAGGACAAGAGGTTTTTGAAATCTGGTGCTCCTGCTGATAGTATTTTGAAAAACACAAATATTATAGAAGGAAATGAGACTTTTTATCCATGAAAAGGTAGTGGATTTTTTCCCCCCCTCCTTTTAAGAGGAGATCTGTTCCTATCACACCATTTTCTAGGCTGGTTTCTTACAGCTAATAGTAGGGATAGGTTCATTTCTTCTTCTTCTATACTTTGAATTTTCTTTTTGTTAATTCAAGGTGACTCATCTTGTTGCAATGCCATTTTAGAGCCTTCAATCATAATACAACGTAACAGGCTGGTTTTCAATTTACATAGGAAAAAAAAGATAAAGGGTTTTGCTGCCAGCACCTTTGCCTTTGCTTTTTTTATGTAGGATTTATTCCTATTAAACTAAATTTTACAATCTCTATAAAAATAGTTTGTTTTTCAACCTGAGTGAAGCACCTAGGATATGCTCACACAATAGTTTTTGATATAATGGATCCATAATTCAACACATTAATCATCTTCAACCATACTCATAATGGGTGAGTAGATACAGAATGAGTTTTGGAGTTTTTTCCTTTGTGGAAAATTCTAACTTTCTTACCAAGAAGTTGCTGAGGTTTAACTGGAAGGGAGATCATGCCCAGTTTTTCAGTGTTGTCATGTCTTTTTGGCTCAGGATAGTGACAGAAAGCATTTGGCTCTGGGTGATAATATTTGCCCACAGTAGTTTCAACTTAGAAGACAGGATTTGCTTAGGTTTTTTTCTCAAGTAGTTATTGGCAGCAAGGAGGGATGGAGAAATAGGTATGTTTGAAGTAAAATTTGTTGTTTAATGTTCTTTGAGACAGAGTTTAAATCAAGCCTAAGAATCCTTATGTTTATGACCCAAGTTTGTGGTAATTTTATGGTAATACTATGTAAAATATCAAAATTATATTCAGTATAAACATTCGGAAGGATCTTCTGTATTCAACAGATATTACCTGTCTATAGGACTTCATTAATGTATAATTACTGCTCCCTCCTTGCAGTTTAATCCAGAACTGTCACTAATGCATTGTAGCTGGAGATGTTGCTTGAGATGCTCTGCTGGGAGTGCTTCAAAGTGTATGTTATATAACCCTCTACAGGCTGGCATCAATTAAACACACAGTTCTGGTTTCCAGACTGCAGTGCAAGCCCATGTAGAAGACAGTCCTATTTAAGAAATAAAGGGATCCTATAGAAAATTAATGATAACTCCTTCAGAGATGAGGGGGGACCTCATCAGTGTCTATCAATATGTTCAGGGTGAGTGTAGGGAAGATGGAGCCAGACTCTGCTCAGTGTCATCCAGGGACAGGACAAGAGGCAATGGGAGTCGGAGCACAAGAGGCTGAGGGGAAACACAAGGAAGAACTTGTTCCTAGTGAGGGTGCCAGAGCCTGGCAGGGGCTGCCCAGGGAGGTTGTGGAGTCTCCTGCTCTGGAGACACTCAAGATCTGCCTGGATCTGTTCCTGGGTGACTTGGTCTAGGTGATCCTGCTCTGGCAGGGGGGTTGGACTAGATGATCTTCTAGGTCCCTTCCCACCCCTGACACGCTGTGATTCTGTGATTCTATATCTCCCTCTACTGAACAGAGACAGTAGTTTTCATTTCTCTATCTGCCAACCTACAAGATAGAAAATAAAGCAGCAACAACAAAAATCTAGAATCCATAGCTTGGGTTATTTCCTCATAAAGGATTGAATTTGTGTCACTTAAGAGACTCAGTAAAGGAGTTTGGACATTTCAGTAAGTAGCACTTTCATCTTATTGCCAGAAAGACATGGGTTTAAACCATAGGTACGAAGTGTAGGCATGAATAGCTGTCCCAGCACCTCGTCTGGTTGCTGGAGGAGCTGCTCATGGAGTTCAACAAAGGGAAGTGTGAACTCTTACACCTTGGGGGGAATATCCCCCTGTTCAAGTCCATGCTGGGGCTGCCCAGCTGGGAAGCAGCTCTGCAGAAGTGCACCTGGGCATCCTGCTGGGGCAGAGGTGGCCAGCATCACCCTGGGCTGCATTAGGCACTGCCATTGGCCCAAGGGAACTGATCCTTCTCTGCTCAGCACTGCTGAGGCACATTTGGAGTTCTGCCTCCAGCTCTGGGCTCCCCAGTGCAAGGGAGATGTGGACTTACTGGAGCGTGTCCTATGAAAAGCCCACTGAGGGAATCAAAGGGATTGGAGCATCTAACAGTCTGGAAGAGGCTGAGAGCTGGGAAGAAAGGGCTCAGGGGGATCTTACCCTAGTGGGGAAGAATAACAACAAGGGAGATGGGATCTTGCCAGTGGTGTCCCCTGAGAAAACAAGAGGCAATGGGCTGAAGCTGAAAGATAGAAAACTCACTTCAAACAAGACAAGAAGCATTCTTTTTTTTTTTTTTTTAATTAGTATTATAAAGGAGATGAAGCATTGGGACAGTTTGCCCAGAGAGGCTGTAAAGTCTGAATCCTTGGAAATACTCAGAGCCATCCCCTAGATGGGGGTCTCAGATGGCTCAGAGCCATTTCCCCTTTTTGCTTCAGCAAAAGTTGAGGTGTGGAAAACCTACAGGTTTTTTTCTAGGGCAGCAGGCTGGCCAGGATTTGGAGGGTAGTTTGTGTCAGTTGCTTGTGCAGCCCTAAGAGAAGGTAGAGCTCACTCCACTCCATGCTGCATTCCCTGAGCTTCTGGAGCTTCCCACTGGTGACTGTTCAAAGGGTGAGATTTAATTCTGCTGAGATTCAAACAACTTTCTCATGGTGACTGAATCCATGGGGTGACCTGGTTTTAGTCCTCTACGTGCTCTTAAATCCTTCCTGGCCAGTCAGTCACAGGAGGAGCTGGTGCAGCAGGGGCTTGGGACTGGGGGATCTCCAGAGATTCCTCCCAACCCTGGCCAGTCTGTGATTCTGTAATTCTAATTCTGTGACATCTCTTGAGCATTATGTCTAATTTTAGAGCTTTGGACTGGAATTAGAAATGGATGGAACAGCAGGAAGTGTTTTCCCATTGAAACTGAAGGATGTACTTTCTTTTAAGGATGAGCTCCATGTTGCTGCACCAATTCCTGGTGTTATTGCTGCTGCTAATCTCTGTAGCATATGTTGACAGTGCCAGCAGATGCCTGAATTTCAGCCAGATGATGTGGCTCTGGATATTAAGATATTGCAGACCCATTGTGTTTATTAATTTATGAATTCATAATCATAACAGACAAATCTCCAACAGAAGGTTCTGTGCTGGTAAAAATAACAATGCACTGCAAGAAGCTATAGAATTGGTAACAGATTCCAGTTGTGCTGTTTCTGTGGTTGTGGGAGCTGGAGAGATTGGTTTTAGCATTTTAGTTTCAGGCATGTAACTGTGTTGAACTCGAAGCCTCTAGCAACCAAAGCAGCAGAGCAAGGCAGCTGCAGTGCTAACCCTGCAAGGTCCCATTCCTCCAGCATCTTCTGCTGGTCTCTGGTAGCTGCCATCGTGGCTGGAAACAGCTCAGTTACTATGGCCAGCCAGGGCTTGTGTTTTCTCATCCACAGTGGTGACTTAGCCTGCTAGCAGCTAGATGGAATCACCCATCATGTCATGTTTCTGAAGCTTGGAAGAGCAGATGTCCTTGCTCTGTGCCCTTGTGCCAAGAAAATGGGTGTCTGAACTTGGTACCTTGCTTGAAGACTGAAAGGTACTGCACATATTACAACATCTCTTTTTTTCTTTTTTTTTCTTGGCAATGACATAGTTCTGACAACTACTGTAGTGGATTTTGCTGCTGTTTAGATGGAAAAGCAACATTTAGAAAAAATTCCTGTTGTTAAGTGTCACCAGCACGATTTGGTAGGTGATTCTAAGTGAAGAGTCAAGCATATGTGAGCCATGTGCACTTCACAGACTATAAAATGGAGAACCTGAAATTTAGGATATAGTTTTTTCAGAGTTCTTTGCAATATTTGTACCCAGGAAATTCTGAGCATTGGTTGGTTTTATAGCAACAAAACATTTAATAACTTCATTCTTTCTAAATTAACTGGTGTTAGAAACACTTGAAGGTGAGACACTTCATCTCAGTCCAGTGTCTTGTCTAATAGATTTCTTCATCTGATAAAACAAAGCCATGTACTTCATGTACTTTATGTACATGATAAATTGTGCATTTATCTACTGCTTAATTACTATTCCAGGTTATAGAATTACTTGAATGGATTTACAGTTATACAAAACCTATTTCTAAATGCTTATAAATGTTAGCATCTTTAGAGCCAAATCTGTAAATATATCATCTATTCATCACATTAACAGTTCTAGAAACTGAGTTTATCTTCGTATAAAGCATGTTTGAGTCAATGAAACGAGGACCAATTTTTCTTTAGAAGATGTTCAGTATTATTCTGAAAACTACAGGAGATGAACTCATCACATCACTGGAGAAACTGCTCAGAGGTTATTAATTATTCACACCTATTTGCCTGACAGTTCTCCTATCATGTCTCTTATATCCCTTTAGCTTAAACAGAAAGAAATCTGAACTCTTGTCATTTTACTCTGAATATTTTTTTCCCTTGCTGTTACCTGCAACAGCCCTCCCTGGGGCTGAAAGAGGCTGTGCACATTGCCATGGAAGATGCAGCTCATCCAAGCACAGCTCTCCTGGAACTTGCTCCTCCAATTGCTCCAGTGCATGAGGCCGTATGTAAAGAGAACTCCTGTGCTTGCTGCTTCTCCCAGCTTCAGCCAGCCTTGCAGGGGAAATGCTGCAGCAGCCTGGGGGTCTCCAGCCAACAGCTGCCTTTGGGTGCAGCTTTGCAGATGGGCAGGGTGGAGGTGCAGCCCGTGGGGTTTGTGTTGGGCAGGGGCTTTGCTGCTGTGGCTGTGCTCAGAGCTGGGATTCAGGAGCTGAAGGAGGCTGAGTGCAGGTTCTGAACTGCCCCGTTCCGTGGCTGTTGGTCATTCCTGTGGTTTTTGTAGTAATGTAGATATTAAAACTTCAGATAAGGGTTGTTTTTCTCACAGCAGCTAATCACCCCAAAGTTGTTGCCTTCTTGGTCACTGATGTCATTGGTTTTTCTGCCAGATCCTTACCAAGAAAAGCCAGGGACTTGGAATGTTTATAAAAATTATTTACTGACCTGAGCAAATAGTTTTTCCAGATTTCTTGGTATCATGGCAAAGAGGGAATCCTGTTCCATTCTGTCAGCTCCCCGAGTGTTTTCATGGCTCAGTCTGTGGCACTGGCACGTGAATGAAACTGCATCTCTCACTCTCTTCTGTCTGTTTGGATTCTGTGTTTTCTTGTAGTCTGCAGCAATGTACTTGTTCCCAGTTCCCCAGGTTGCTTTTATGGCAGTGCCCTTTTCCATCTACGTAGGGTGCTATTTAGCATTCAGCTCTCCTTCAGTCCCTGCCTCACCCAACCAAGGTGTTGCCTTCCTTGTCACTCCTTTGCAATGGTTCTGTTCAGTTTAATGCATTGCTGTTGGAGATCATAGGGCTGCAGCTGTGTGATTGTCAGTAATTGAGCTTTTCATTCCTTTTATTCCAGTCAGGTCTAATGATTTATGAAAGAAATAAATGCATACATAGGAGCAGAAACATAAGGGCATCTCTGTGATTGCAGTGATGGCTGCTACTTGAGCCCTGTGTATCTGGGATCTGAAAAAAAGACAGAGAATTGTCAGCTTAGTATGGAAGGTGTATTGTTTTGAGAACCCTTGTCTGTGATGCCTTGTTAATTTAGGAGCAATAACTAGAACACTAGAAAATGACCTTTTAGAAATGATTAAAAGCAACGTGTGGGTACAGAAGCCTACGTAGACCTAACAGCTAGGGACACTTCTCTACTGCTAGACCTTTAGTCTGCCAAAGAGGGGTTGGCTAGCTGTGAACTACCCAAAAACTTCCATTCATGACTATAAAAGTTCAGTATCGTCTCAGTTCTCTATATGAAAAAGATTTATGACCTTGTTACTCTGAAACATCCTTCTTGCTCTTGAATATCCATTCTGGAGGGACTGCTGTTAGTGCATCATAAAATAGGAAGTGCCAAGAGCTAATTTCCATGATCTGGGGAGAACTCAGAAATCTGGACTTTATTAGGCACTTTATTAATTAAATCAGTCATGTATAGGCCATGTTAATAATTTGGGGCTTTACAGATCACTTTTTCTACTGGAATCAGTGGGAATTTTGCATGCCAAACACCGAGCAAAATTCACAGTTGACACACAGAAGTGTGAAATGTTCTGCTAATAAAACAGCGTTTGAGCATTTTGTTTAATATTTGTTCCCACAAACAGGTGGATAATTGTTTCGCTTGACACAAATCTGTCAATTATAGGGATTAGCAAACATGAAAAGATATAAAATCTTTGCGAGTTTGTGAGCTCCAGTTTTCTGAAAACCTTGTTTACAAATTGAAGAGAAGAGAGTTTGGGGAGTTGGAGCTGAAGTGGAAAATGATGGCTCTGAATTACTCTGTCAAGTGGTGAGAATGAGGGTTGGGACTGGGATGGTTTGGACGTGCCTGTAAATCCTTTGTGGCCCCCTGATACAAGTTTCATCATCTCCTGGCACCTTCCTTTCTAGCGTAGCTGCAAAAAGGGGTGGAATTGCTGAGGCTTGTGTAGCTTGTAAGAAGAAGTTTGGACTTTCTCAGTTTGCAAACTTGGTTAGTCATAGTAAATGAATTCAAGCTGAAGTAAATGTGGGTTTGGTTTTTTTCTGTTTTTAAGTTTCAACCTTTTTGTTTAACCTTCTTTCAGTGTGGGTTAAAATAAAACCAGCAGACAGAAATCCTCAAAATGCAAGCTGAAAATATTGGCTTACAAATCTTCCAAATGAAACGGTTCAGCATTGCAAAAATGGAATAATTGTTTTAATTAGAGGCTTCTGCAGTTTCCAAATCTCTTCTCCTTTCCAGTCTTTTTTTTTTTTCAGCTAAAAGATGTATCAAAATTTAATGAGATACTCATGAATAGTGTGTCTCCTTGTGGTGTGAAGCAGACATTATGCAGACACAAGTTAAAGAATAGCTATTTATTCTCAAATCCATCAACTTAGACACGGTCAGGCCAGTTAACTGTGCTCCTGAGCAGGAGAAGAGGGTGCAGAGAAAATCAGCCTGCCTTGAAGGGAAGGAGGAGTTTCAAAGGCTGAGCTTCTGACTTCCAACCATGCTGAGATTATAGAGACTGATGCATTTGAGCAGAAGGAGAATTGCTGGCTCTGGTAATGCAGAAAGGCTGCTGAGGGACTGTGCCTGAGGAACAGGCACAAGAAACTGGAGAGAAACCACACGTTTAGCAGAGTCCTCTCAGCAACTAAAGCCCAGTCCCTCTGCACAGGTAGCCATTTCTCCCAAACCATTTCCAGGAAAGAATTATAGATCACCAGAAGTTGTTGTCCAGAAATATATCGACAGCTACAAATCTGATTTCTTGTAGTTTCAACCAACACACCAGTTCTTCTAAATATCTTTCTTCTTTTTTCTATTGTTGACAGCTGGAAAGATTCCACATTCTTGGTTCTCCAGTTCTCTGAGATGGTGCCAAAAACACAAATGCATTAGAGAGTCTTGTTTCTTTTTCTTTTTTTGGAACAATTTCCATTAATATCCTGCTGTCCCAAAGCAACTGGTATTGTTTCACAGCTCTTTATCATGGCAGCTTTATTCTGGAGACCTAAATCCCCAACAGCATGGCTGATTCTTCTGGCTGTCTTGGAAGTCAAACTGTTCAGTCAGGTTTAGTTCAGATGATGGCAACTTCCTAATATTTAACATTTCAATGTCTTTGAGGAAAGTTACACTGGTGGATCCTGCTGGGTCAGCAGCCTTTGCATGCAGTGGTTGCTTCAGTGGATGGTATAGCTGGCTTTGTGAAATAGGATTCTCTTGACAGGATAGGTAGATGGATTTCAAATTCACAAATTCCTTAGGGTTCAGCAGGCTCAAATTCAGTTTGTGAATAGCTGGTTTGATGTTTGCTCTCTCTGGTGGTTGTTTTTTGTTTGATTTTGCAGCAGAAGGGAGGATGAATGTGGTTACAAGTTGAAATATATACATTAAAGTCTGTTGTCTTTCTGGGAAACAATACTGAACTATTTTTTAATAACTAATCAGTCGGGTTCATTTGATTAACAAAGTAGTAATTGAAATTGTTTCTTTTCAGGAATTAATGCTTTAGCATGCTCTGACTTAAACTGCAGAAGTTTTGCACAGTCTGAAACCTAATGGTGATGCTTCTGTAGATCCTTTTAAGTCCTTGTAATTCCCAGAAAATGCTCTTGGGTGGTTCTAAGCAGTTTGAGAAAACTGTAGTGAAATCACAGCATTTCAGCTTTTAGTTTAAGCATAGTAAATCAAATTATTAAATATTAACATTAAATAGCTCAATGCTTAGTGGTACTCTTAGCACTTTTTCCCATCACCATCTCTGTTTCACCACTACAAAATGTAAACCAAGAAAACCATGTGCTCTCTGGCCTCATTTTCATTGCTAAGTAATTTGATGTAAGGACATTAAATCCACTTACACTTTACAAGAGATCCATATCAAATATGGATAATTTTTGTGCTGGCCTCATGGAAACCTTAGGAGTTTTGCACAGGTTTTTATGCCACAGTGTTTTGATGAAAATTAAATCACCAGGAAAAAAAACCCCAAAAAAGCACCAAAAAAAGCACCCTTTATTTTCACAAAGAAGAGAAAAGTAGAAGAAATAAAATACTGATGCTATTAATGATGATAATAAATATAATTTGGTTTTTTTTTTATTTTGAGTACTGGAATAGTTCCAAAAAAGCCATTGGTACTTCACTTTGGGAGTAGTTAAATATCTGTGGCTCAGAGCAACGTGCAGCTCTGCTGTGTCATGATAAAGAATAGTTCTGCCTCACATAGGCACTGTTGGGCTAATGAATTCATCAGGAACTCGCACAGCATTAAAACTGCATAGTAAAGATGTCAGGAAATAAAATTGCTTATCTGCTTAGAAACACAACACACATCTGATTTTAAAAAAAAATAAATGAAAGGAGTGTAATGAAGCAAATGAAAATGGTAGTGGTTTTCTAATTGAACTTTTTTCCACAAAAGTAATGAAATTTCACGAGTGAAATTTACTGACCCATTTTGGCTCATGATCATGTTGCTCAAATATGACATTACCCAGCATGTCTCCTGATGGAGTGTGCATTTTGTATCCCGTGGAGATCTCAAGGCAGTATTGTGACAGCTGTTGGGAAAGCAAATAGTATTGGCCAATAGAAAAACTGATCATTAGGAAGAACAGGTTAATTAACATCTCTGCCTACATGCTTCACTGCTTCAGAAGATTCAGCCTGAAGACATGATACACAGAATTAAACAGGTACAACTGAGTACTGTCTTTATTTCATGTCTCCAAAACCTTAGAGCCCATCCTTTTTAAGGTGTTCATTACCTGAAAACTTTTATCTGTGATATCACTGAAAATTTTGGAAGAAATGGACAGAATTTTTCCAGAGAAAACAAAAAATTCTAAGGTGTCCTTGTAGAAGGGTCATTGTGTTAAAATGTTGAATTTGCCAGTGAAGAACATGTTTGAAGAGTCTTTTTTTACAGATGAGTTTATTCTCAGACATGATGGACTTCATAGCACTGAAATTTTATGTAGCCATTAGCTTAGGAAAAAAAAAAAATCTATTTATTTTGAAAACTATTTTTTTTTTTCACAAGGAAAATAATTCACTCTCTGTTTTCAAGCCAACTCTTTATAACCCTATTGGTAAACTCTTTCAAGCCTATTATAATATTTGGATATTAGTAATAGCTCAGCAGGTATTTTTCAGTTTCCTTGTGCTGTATTTTGTCAGTGCTCAGCAGATGGTGAAGGCTGCACGGATAAGTCAATGGGAACAAAACTTGCATGGAAAATACTGTGTCCAGAAAAATAGTCACATACACTTAAAAAAAATCAGTTAATACAAGCCAAGAAATGATGGAAAGGTGTGTGATGGCTGAGGCATTAGTGATGGCAGGAGTTGGAGGCATTCTTAAGAATGATACTCTGCCAGATTTCTCAGGCCTTCCAGCTGTCATTTAATCACTCAAATCAGCTTTTAGAGTTGCAGGAGGCCAGAGGAGACAGCTCCTTTAGAAAATGTGCTCATTGTTCAGGTCACCCAAAGAGGGTTTGCTCTTGAGAAGCCCTCCTCCACACTGCTGAATCAGCTGAGATTTGCAATACTCACATCCCTGCCTGGAATCATCTGTGGAGGGGTTCTGCTTTATTCCTATATTCTTCCTTAGATGGGGGAATAAGGAGTCATATAGATTTGGTTCCAGATTATTTCTTTTTTTCCACGCCAGCAATGGTGTGCCATTTTATGCATGTTTATTTCTGGTGTGTGGTACTGGCTAGAAATGCTGTCCTACACTTGGTGAGGTAACCTTGAAACTCCTCAGGCTGATGGCTGGGAAACATGCAGATGGTGGGGTTTGGCAAGGCAGCGTTTTTGGTAAAGGTCTTCTCTGGTTGAAGTCAGTGATTTGAGAGCTGATTTATTTATCACTGGTATATTGTCATTTAAATGAAAACTTAATTAAGTGAGCTTTGATTAAAATTCTATACAAGGAATGTAAATGTTGGTAAATGAGAATTACTCTCAGAATTGCTCAAGTCTTGCAAACACTTAGAATGGGTCTCCTATTGCCTGGCTGGCTGCTTTGTTCAGCAGCTCCTTTCCAGCCCCTTCACTGCCTTCCCCCGTCCTGTTGTGCAGCACAGTTCTCTTTTTTATTATTTTTTCCTCACATCCCTGCTCATGATGAGTGTGTCTCTAACCACACTGCACACCTAGGCTAGGATGTAGAGGGGAAAAAAAATGAGGTGGAGAAATCGGTGACTTGTTTTTTTAAATTAGGGTAAGTCTAGGTATTTGAGAAATTCTTCTGGACAAAAGCAAGGAAAAGGGCATTATCTGTAATTAGAAATAATAATGTATAATTGGTTCATTTGCCATATTTCTGCAGTTCTGATTTAGTTGAACAATGTGATCATTATGCCACCAGTTTTCGATAGAGGTGTCACAATGAAAAATAATTGCAATATTCCACAATATTAACTGTACCCTAATTGCAAAAGTTTTGAAATATAATTACCATGAAAGCTAATGCGACAGGGAACATTAAGCATAATTAGTGTATTTTAAAAAAGGGGAAAACTGTTAGAAGCTTGTTATTGTCTCGTAAGGTAGCTTCAAATTAGCTGGATGCAGAGCACTTTCATCTAGGTTTTCTATAATTTTCGTTATTAGCCCAGACTGCAATAAATTTATTTGACATAGCCCACACCTGCTAACCCTGCAGGAGGATTTCTACTGTGCTGGGCTCCCAGGTTTCTCTCCCCGTCTGTCCTGGTTTCCTGGGACACGGGTGTGGGTTGGTTGGGGCTTTTTTTGTTCATGTTTTGTTCATGTTGGGTTTTTTTAACTGTCAGTCATACTGCACTGCTCCAGTGGAACTGTGTTTTCAGAAATGTCTGCAAAAAGGTAGACAAAAATGCTATTTTGAAGCACTTCAAAGCATTCTTTACACATCTAACCATGGTTTTGAAAAACATCTAGTATATTAATTATTTTTCTTTACAGAACAACTCCATGCTTGCACACAGAGCATGAATGTTCACCCACAGGAGTAGAATTCATTTTTGGAAGTAGAAAAAAAACAATATATCACACCACTTGTTATACTGGAAATGATTCTGTGGTCTTCCAGCAAAGACAGGCTCCAAGCTGTAAGAAGCAGTGCTAGTTTTCTAGGAGATCCTATTTTCAGGAAGAAACATCCAAGAGATTTTCCTATGGGTTTTTCTGTAACATTCTGCAGGCAGCAAATAATGTTGGTTGTTTTTTTCTGGTTCTGCCATGTTTCAAAATAACTGAAACATCTTTTGGAATGAGTTAGATCCAAGCAGAAATGTGCAAGAAATGCCATTAGTTTGTGTTGTTAGTGGGCACAGTTTAAAGAAACATTTATATTGCTTGGTCATAAATTGCCATTGACCACTGAGGATACTTTCTGTCTTCTCTGTTTGATGTTATTGCAGATAACAGATTCCTTTTTGGGGGAAAATTAGGTCATACATCAGTTTTAGATTGGCTAGTGCAACCTGCTTTTCCCGAGAACCTTCCCAGAAAAAAAAAACCAAACAAACATCTGATGCTAATGTTGGGAAGTGTACTTCATGAAAACATTCTGTTTTCACTGGAACTCCTGTGATTTTTAATCTACCTGGTGTTTGTCTGTCAACAGCAAACACTCTGATGTGGCTGCTGGGGAATTGAGATCTTCTGGAAATTTGTGAGAGGTTCTTGTTTTCCCTCAGAAACAGTAGTAATTTAATTCAAGGCCAAGGACAGAGCTTGCTCCCAGAGCAAACTTCCCAAACTTCTGTGGGTAGTTCACTAATGTTTTGAAGTGCTGCAGTGATATTCAAACATCTGCATAGATTTCTGAGCAGCCACGTGGTGTCTGCTGCTCTGTACCTTCTCAAGTCCTGCTGGAACTCTTCCAGTTAGGAACTGGGGAGCCAGGATCCGAGGTTTTGCTTGGAGCTGATGGCCAGCAGGCAGGGAATTGTATGCTCTAATGTGCAGGGCTGGAATACCTCTTTTCCTTCATTTAATTGAATATATCCTTGGTTTCTTTGATTAGTGTGACCCTCAGCACGTGGAAATACAAGCTGGGTTCAGAGGGTGGGTCTGCAGGGTCCTTTGCCACCCAGCTCTGCTCGTGCTCCTGCCCAGGAGCTGTGGGACTGCAGTGTGAAGGTGCATCCAGGTTAATCAGAGCTGCAAAGCTCAGACCCAGGCTTTTCCAAAAGGCCCTTGTTTCCAGGTGTCTCAGTGATGATGCCTGTGTTTGAGAGGCTTTGCTTCTGATTATTCACCAGTGCTGAGACTCAGGCAAAATGCTGTTGCCTTCCATTTGGCCACACAGGTAACTCTGGTCTTGGCTCAACCTGAGCTGCTCTGAGCTGAACATGCAGAGCTGAGCCTCCCTGCCCATCTAGGAAGGGAGCTGCCTGATGTCACTTCTGCAGAGGACTCAACACCTTCTTCTTCAGCTGCACTGGTGTTTCCAAAGTGCCAGGTGATGCACAGCTCCTGGCATTGGAAACGCAGCCAGCATGAGTCTCCTGTTCAGTGCAGCATAGTCCTGCCTGAGCATCATGTCTGCTCCAGTGAAGAGAGTGTTGTAGCCAGCTGTGGAAGTGTTCAGCTAGATAAAGGTGATTTCAGTCTTCCTTTAGTGGCTTACAAAGCCATGCATTATTATCCGTCTTTCTACTACTAAAATAAGGACTTTACAGATACTATACATTTTTAAAACCAACATCCTATTATGAAATAGGGACTTGTTATACAGTGAAATACTTTCTAATATTAATTATCTAATATGTGCTATAATTTCAGTTCTCTAATCTACTATTAAATATACTATATAATGATATAATCTCTTGTATACAATAGTAATTCTCTAATATTAAATAGAAAGTCAAATATTTGAGCAAGCTAAACAACTCCTTGCTGCTTTTCCTCTGGCTTCAGCAGAGTGTCAGGATGTGGTTTGCAGCACGTGCTCACCCATGGCCTGTGCATTCCAGTTGGCATCCCCACCTTGTATCTTCAGCAGGAGAGAGGGCTGACCCATGCAGCTGACAGGGCAATTGACCTCAGCCCTAGGGGAAATTCAGTGCTTAGTTCACGAGTTGCTGGCTCCTGGCACCAGACTCCCCCCAGCTGCACAGACGTTGAGGGTGGTGCAGGTTGGTAGCACTCCAAGGTTAGTCAGCTGTTGGGCAGGGAAGCCCGTGGCTGGTCCATGCCCTGGGGCACGTTTCCATCATCAGTTGGGCTGCTTTCATAAGCCTCAGCCCTGTTTTCTCCTGCCTCTGGCTTCCCCTTCCTTTGTGCTAGCTCTAGAGACTGTCTAGTTAGCTGGGGGCTGCAGGACAGCCAGTCTGCATCACAAAGGTTTGTTGGCTGATCAGGCTGGTTGGACTCAAAGCACGCCGGTGGCATCACCTGCCAACAGAAAGGAAGGAGGCTGGGGCGGGAGGGCTGGGACCAAACGGCCTCTTTTGACAGCAGTCTTTGTCAGAACCAGCTGGAAGGCTGCACTCTTACAGATCTTTGTGCAAAGATGAGCTTGTAATTACCTCTGCTGTGGGTCTGTTGCCAGCATCTCCTTTCGAGTATGACCTGCCTTGCTGACATGTTTAAGACTAAACTCAGTCTCCTGGCTGAGCTCTCTGGACCACACGTCAGAAACACACCATGCCTCTTGCTAGTCCTCTCTCTGATAAAGAGCTCCCTACTTATTCCCCCTCTTCTGTTTGTCATTCTGCACAGTTTCTGCTTTTGCTTCCTGCCTCCCCTTATTCTTCCAGTTATCAGTTATCAGTAACCAGTTCAGTTCTTGCAGCCTTGGCAGAATCACAGGGCCTGCTGCCAGCACGTTCAGAATTGAGTGATCACCTTCCCCAAACAACTTTGGGTTCTGCTTCATTTTTAAAGATCAATTCTAATGTATCTGTTCCTCTGCAAACAACTTGAAGTTATGTGTTTTGCAAGACTCGCGTCGTTCATTGTTTAATGCTTACTGCTAACTCCATAGCTTAATTCCCCTGCTATTTGTTATAAAAAACATTATTTCATTAACTAGATTGAAACAGATGAGAGAGCTCTTTAAGGCAAGTTCAAATTTGTATCCAGTATCAAAAATCAAGCTTCAGATTTTCAGGAATTAATCTCCATTTATGAAAAAGAAGGATTTGGTTTTTTTTTTTTTTCCATAAGTATGCAACTATTCATGCATACAAAGAAGCATGTCAATACTGAAAAGGGGAGATTTTTTTCTTTCTTTAAATAGACCGTATCTAGCATAGAAACTGGACCTCTCATTACCACTGTGACAAACATTTGTTCTTACTACTAATCAGCATATGTAGGTACAAGGCTTGGATGTTTTTGCCTTTTGAAATTGCCTCTGGAACCAAGCATTATCCATCAGTTGTGGTGCTGAGATCCTGGATTTGCCAGAAGGTGTCCTGGGTGGGGAGCAGCAGCCCTGCTGGATGCAGTGCCTGCAGGAATGCTCGCAGCACTTTTGCCACCTTCTTGCATTCTCTACTTGTAGCCTTTTAGACAAAGTGAAAAAAAAATAGATGTGTATTTTGTTCTTGATACGTTGGGGGTGTGGATTTCTAACTCCCTGTGTTTCAGCTTGCTCAGTGGTTTGGAACAAAAAACAGACTGTGCAAAAAGAATCATTAGATTTGAGTTAGCCACATACACCTGCTGTTCCCCATGAAGCCATTGGCAGGAGGTCACTGAAATTAGCAACCCTTGTGAGCACATGTAGGGATGAAGACTTCTGAATCTTCTTCAGTCTTCCTCTTCTGTCTCTTTGCTGCATACATCACACTGAGAGGGTATTAAATTAAGATTCTCAGTCCAGCTTGCTTCACTCTCTTGGTTGAGCAGGGAGGGTACCTTCATTAATTAACATGAGAATTAGTTTAGTCAGAGTAACACTTGTGATTCCGAGATGACAGTCCCTGAAATATAAATGTAAGTGAAATATAAATAAAATATAAGGGCAGTATCAGCAGCTAATCTGTGTTCTGTGCTTCACAGTGTATAGCAATGGATGTTCCTCTTCTCATTAACACTTTCTATTTATTTTTCATATGTGTTTAAAGTCAAACATTTCCTGTAGGATTTATCACCACGAAGAGCTGTCCATTTTTTATTCCCACCAGCTGTGTGTTTGAGTAGCACACAGCAAAGTTTATGAATCACTTCTCCTTGACAAATGGTCACAAGCACAGTTCTGCCAGTAGCCAACAGCAGCGAGTGAGTGATAGGAGCTCTCAACTCTCCAGAAAACTCTGTTCAGTAATTAAACATTAAGCCTCTGACGCCCATCATCGTTCAGTGCCAAGACCCTTTACAATACAGGTTTGCTATATTCAGGTAATGATATTAGAGATGATAATTTATTCTGGAAATGTAGCTCTCCGGGAAGAATGAATTTACTGAAATCAGAATTTCATTTAGAACCTGGCTTTTCAAGACTTTTCTCCTAATTCTGACATTCACCACGCAGGAATATTTATTTAGTTAAAAAGTCCTCTAAATGCAGGATAATTGACAAAGAGTGATGGTGAAAAGACCAATATTTAAAGGGGTGGCAGCAGTAGAAGCATGTAACAGAATGCAGAAATCTGCCTCTATTCAACCAGGACAAATGATGCAGCAGCACTTGGAGCTTCACGAGTCGTTTCCAAGCTCATCTGCTGGGCTTCAGTGTCAGGGGATACAGAGCAGCTCAGGAAATTTCCAATAGAAATTCAAACTTACAACAAACGGAGCACTGCTGACAGAAACTGTGAAGTCTGTTTGGCATCAGGGCATGTTCATAGCTTAGTTAATGTTATCGACATGAGAAATAACAAGGATAACCCTCACATTCACAGCTGTGTGCTGGTGGCTGCAGCTCCTGCTCAGCAGCTGAGGCTCTAGCGCTCCTTCCGCTGTTGATGTTCTCTGCTTTGCCACAAAACTGTCAAAGGTTGAGGAAACACAAAGAACTTAAAAAGATCTTCAGCTTCAAGTAGCCAAATCAAGCCTGTAGAACTTGCTAAATCTGAGAAATGAGGCTGTTCAGTCTGACTTTGCCCAGTTTTAATTCAGTGTGCAGAAAGCTGGGGCATTTCTCTGGTCCTCTCAGCCCCAGCAGCTTTCTGGACAGCCCAGCACATAGCTCAGGAGAGCAGAGCTCTCTTCCCATCAGTCTCCTGGTGGACTTCTTCCAATGTTCTATACACAGTCTGCCTGTCTACCCTGTCCTAATTTTATCTTAATTAGTCCTAATTTATCCATCTCGTTTTCCTAGTTCATCTTCTAGTGTTTCTTACAAGCTGTCTTCCTTTTGTTCTGTCTGGCTCTCTGTGGGTTTTTTTTTTTTTTGTGGCAGTTTTTTCTCCCCCCCCTCCTTTCTCAACAGTAATCAGTCCCTCTTTACTGAGATCTTCACTTGTGCATTTCTTACTGCACTCTCTGTTAGGTCTGTCTGTCTTTTTTTTTTCCTCCCAGCACCTTGGTGTGGTGTTCTCTCACTGCCCCCATCACCCTGATGCTTTCCATCACCACATCCTACCTCCATCTTTTCTAGCCCTCGGTCCCAGGCATCCTGTTCTCTGAGGAGCCAGTCAGGGACAAGTCCCAGCCCCCTGTTCAGGCTGGCATCCCTTGGCAGCTTCCTCTGCAGGTCTGCTTCTCATCCCAGGGTTGAACTGCCCAGCAGGATCCTTTGTCTCTGCCCAGCTGGAAGCTCTTTGGAGAGTGCACAGTGTGCAGCAGTGTCTGACAGCACTGACACCAGGAGAAGGTGTCATCACTCTCATGATACTGTTACACCTCTTGGGCAAGGGCTCATTGTGAGTGGAGACCCTCTTCTCTATCTCTCCTCTCCACAGCCCCTGGCTCTCCTGATATTTTCTGTAGGTGGAGGTGTAGCAGGACATGGATTCAGGGGACCTCTCTCCATGGTGGGGTCTGCAGTGAGAGAGAGATGGGAAGCACTGGCTTCATTACTCCAGGGATTGGGCGTATCTCTACCCCAGCATCACCCTGTCCAAGCCCCTCAGACTCTGTGGGTTCCACACAGTCAGGTGCCCCTACCTGCTGCAGATGATGGCTGGAGAAAAAGGAGAGTTTTTTGAGCAGGTGGTAGCAAAAGGTTCTCCTCTTCCAGCCTTCCCCGTCTGTGCCAGCACTGCTGCAGAGATGCTTTGCTGGAGATTTCATCCCCAGCCTGTGTGAGCAGAGACACTGTAAGTCAAGGCAGTGCAGAGTAGGCTCAGAGGCTACCACCAGTTCCTAACAATTTTAATAGCATTTGTTGTCACCTATGTTGAAAAATGGGACCTGGTACCGTTGTGTGGTCTGTCCTGTGTGTAGGGTGTAGAGTAGCCTGGAGCCCTGGGCTGCAGGGGAGAGAGGAAAGCCCTTTGATCCAGGCAGGCAACAGATGCAGAGTCTTTGAAACTGTGGAATTGTCACAGTGAAATGAAGCTGTTGTGTGAGTGCAGACAGAGGTGGCAAGAAGCATTTTCTTGGTACAGAGTCGCTGCACTTCCACATGCCTTATTTCTGCTGCTGAGCGCACTGTTCTAGCTCTTCAAACAAAATGATCCTCTGTTTTCCTTTAGGGACAAAACACATTACTCCTCCTGACTGTTTCCTAGAAGTAGTGGCCAACACCTTCTTTATAGAATGATGACCAGGCAGTTTCTGGGTGTTGATAAGGAAGAAAAGCAGAAAATCTGAGCATGCAATACAGGTCGGGATGAGTAACTGGTGGAGTTTATAGTGCACAGGATAGATACACAGATGGAAAATAGTCAGAAATATTGAGGACGTAAATTTATGTATTTCTTCATATTTCTTTCTCAGTTTTATTCATTTTGCACAGGAGCAGCTACATTGAAATTCATCTTTTTTTTTTTACATCTTTAAGAGTAAAAATATTTACCAATCACTGGAGAAAATGATAGAATGTTCAAAATAACTATACCTTTTTGCTTGGAACAACTAGGAATAGATGCAGTATTTGAAAGAGCTGTGTTGCATATTGAGATCTGCTTTTAATGCATCTGGAAGATACAATAGAAAATTAAGATCCTGAAAATGCAGAGCATCTCTGCTGTTTGGTTGTAAACAGAAAAGGAGCTTGTTACTGGAATACTGAACAGGAGTGAATGGAAGTGTTACCCTGTAAAGCAGATTCAGCAGAAGCTTGTGTTTCTAAAAAAAAAAAAAAAAAACAAAAAAAACCAAAGCACTTGAAAGAACAATGTTCCATCTTTTCTAGCACGAGATTAGCACAGCTCAGTCACCAAAGGTTAGTTTGACTTGCAGGATGTTAGATGTTAGGCAATAGAATTGCCTCATGGCAGAATTTTGAAGCAATTTATTTGAGTCAGAGAACGTTCTGAAGGACTCAAACACAACAGCAATAATTTCCTGTTTGGAATTACACTAGCCTAAGATTTTTCACAGACTGTTATTTCAAATAGGAGCTGCACTTTGGATTTGGAGAGGTGCCTGCCTGTACATTTTCCTTCTTTCCCACCTCCTCTCATCTCTGTGTGCTTGGGGGTGAGGGAGAGTTGAGTGGGGAGGGCTCTGCAGAGGCAGCCACTGTTAGCACTGGTGCTGTGGTCTGCAGCACAGTGCTGCTTCTGTGCACCTGGGAGACAGGATTATTGAAATGCACACCTCGATAGAGTGTCAAGCCTCTTACAGCTATCATGTGCAATTACACTGTCTGAGTGGGGAGAGCTCTATATATGCACATGTGTTAGTTAATTTGGTCGTGTGCTGATTTTTGTTCACATCAGAAAATGGATCTTGACAGCTTGATGTGTCTGCAGACAGCCCCAAACATAGGTCACAATCATCTGTCTCCCAGTTTAGAAAGTTGATACTGATGTGGAGCTTTTGAGAACTTTTATTTAGTTAGTTAAAGATAACCTTTTGAGGTGTCATGTTCTCACAACAGAATGAAGTTTTGGATCTGGTAGAATATACCAGTAGTACTACCAAGGATGACTGTGGTAAGAGAATTTTGGGTAGGTCTTTTAACAGAGTCATGTGAATAGTTGCTAGATCACTGCTTGGATGAAACTACTTGGTTTTTTTCACCAAAGTTAGAATAGGCATCAGATTATTGAAACCTTGATTCATCTGGCAAACTGCTGTAGGGTGGTAGGAAATGCTAAGGGGAAGAGTAAAGGAAATTCTGAAAGCAATTAGAGAAACCTTTTGACAGCTCTTTTCAGCAGATAAAAAACCAGCTTCTTGCTAGAAAGAATCTCCCAGATTTGGTTTCTGTGTCTTCGGGACAGTTGTGCTACAAACATGCAAATGCAGGATGCAGGGAGGGCATGCTGAGATACTGGAGGATCCTTCAAAATTCAAACAAAATTACCAGGAGTAGAAATAGGACTTTATTTTTTAATTCAAATCCAGCAGTCCAACTTTTCTGCAATTGCTCGGTGTTTTACTTGGAAATCTGGTTTCCTGAGCCAGCTACCCCGTGATCTGAATTCTTCCCCATGCATATTCATGTGTGTGTTTACATATTTGTTTGTTTATTGCATCTGGTACTTCAGTAACGTGTAATTTCTATTTCTTCCCTTTGTCTGGAGGCCTCTCATATTACATTTAGATTGTATCCTTTATCATCCCAAATTGACATTTATGCTTTTACTGCTATTGTTTGCCTAGCTCCTCGCTCGTATGGATCAACAATTTGTTTTAATCTCTGTCACTTCTCTTATCTCCCTCTACACAGAGATGCAGTCATTCTGCACGAGCGTACGCCCACGGAGATTGTGTTAGCAACAGTGTGCTGCCTGCCCCCTCCCCCTCCCAAATGCTGGGGAATCTTAATTGCTTTTCCAGTTCATTTATAAGAACGCACAGACGACATTATGTGCGAGACCAGTTTTGACAAAAGTAATGCTATGCCAGTGCCTATGAATAAATCAATCCCATTTACATAGAGGCAGAGCGTGGCGATG
Organism: Corythornis vintsioides; assembly: GCA_025447755.1. Lineage (NCBI taxonomy): Eukaryota > Metazoa > Chordata > Aves > Coraciiformes > Alcedinidae > Corythornis > Corythornis vintsioides. The sequence continues at coordinate 141,376 of JAOEGS010005410.1, forward strand.
GGAAGGCAGCGACAGAATGGAAGCAGATGATGGTTTAAAGACAGGATTCCTTGTTCTTAGCAGGGAGCTGATCAAGCCCAGAGTGCTGCAGAGCACACGTTGCTTCAGAGGTACAGTTGTCTTTGTAAACAGCATTTCTTGGTTTAACTGCCTGCAATGGCTAGCTTGAAAACTTGGAGGTGTGAATGAGAATTAAGAGCTGGTTGGATTTCCAGAGTCCTCGGGAAGCTGTTACACTCGCTGTGGATTTCTTGCTTTCTCACAGTAATTTCACCAGCTTGCATTCAGTTCCTCCTCTAAGCCTGTTCGCTTCAAAGCTGTGACGTGGAATAGTTTAGCAGGTAAGAAATACTGGTGTCAGCTGTGTACAGTGACAGACCCAGAGCTGTGAGCACAGGCCTGAAACGAGCCTGATTTACCTAGTGAGCAATGAATTCCAACTCTGCCTTGGCAAGAAGGAATAATGAGAGCAGTCAGAGTAGCCTGGCAGAGAGCAGGCGTGGAAAAGGGGGCTCTGCAGCACTCCACAGATCAATTGAGGTCAGAAGGCTGATAATGGGAAGCTAATACAATAATGGGAGGTGAGCAGGGCTGTGGAAGCGAGGGAGCTAGGGCACCTGCCTGCACCTTGGCTGTAGACCAACCCCCCTGGCCCACCACACAGCCTGCAAGTGCCTCAGTGTCCCTCCTGGTTAGCTTGGGGTGAATTCCATGCACTGTGAGCTCCCCACTTGTCACAAACTGGTGGCAGCACACGGGAGGAGCACGGGCTGGGAGGAAAGACTTGTTGGTAGCCCCCTGCATCCCAGGATGAACACGACTGGTCTGCAGGGGATCAGCAGCAGCTTGGTAGAGGAGCATGTTTAGGAGAGAAATTCTCCCTGTCCAGATTCCACATAGAAATGGGTGGACTGGCAGAAGGAAGTGCAATGTGCATTTAAACTCTTCATTGAGTTGCTCAGTAATAGCAGCAATATAAATGTCTCTACATACATATAAAGCCAAAGGTGCTGCTCACCTGCCTGGGTCAAGCCTGGAAGCTCTACCTTCACAGAACATCAAAGCAAATGAATGCATTTTGTGTCTCCCCTCCAGCTGTGTCCTTGTCAGTGACAGCATTTCCCACTTCTCTATCCTTACCTTGTGGTTCGGGTTTTTTTCTTTTCTCACAAAACAGTTATTGTTGTTTTTACTTCAAGAAAATAAATACAGTTTTGTAAAGTACATGATGTTTAGAAAGGAAAATAAAAAGGAAATGGCTTTTCCTTTTTCCAAGGTCTCCTGTTCTATGGCTGGGAGTGAAGGCAGCCCAGCAGCGTGCCCCTGTGAGCCTGCCAGTGCCAGATAGATAATTCAGGGACCACAAATAAATGATGAGCTATTTCTAGCTTTTATGATTTGTGAGATTCATTTTTGTTTGGTTTTTGTTGGTTTTTTGTTTGTTTTTTTTTCCCACATCCCCCATAAAAACTGAGGCAAAAGCAGCGTGCCTGTCTCTTTACAGTCTTATCAAATGTGAATAAACAATGCCTGTAGCACAGGAGCTCTTCAATTTATGATCTTAAGAAGCCTTATTCTGTTTTTACTATGCAACATTTCCTTGACCAGCAGCTTTGCTTGTAGTTGCACTGGGCTTCTAATTGCTTGGAGTTAGAAAATCAGATGTGTAACCTAATAATACCTGAAGAACAAATGTGCTCTATTTACATCTGAACTGGTTAGGGTGAGTCTTGTGAATTACTGAAAAATGAGAGCAGAAGAGTATTGCCTCTTTCACTGGAGAATTATGAAGTGTTGGAAAATTGAAGACAATACATTATGGTGTATCATTTATGACAGTAATAGAAGTACTTAGGCTGTGCCTAAGCAATGCCTTTGTTTTTAGTTTGCTCTGTTGATGCTCCAGTTCATTTGAGCAGTACATACCAATCACTGGCCTGGCTCACGACTGAAAAGAGTCATACAGAATGCAAATTATTCAGATTGAGCAAGAAGCTCTAACTTGATTTGTGCTGTTTATGTCCAGCCATAAACTGTGCTTATAATAGGGGGATGGGACTCCTCCATTTGCAGTAAGGATGCTTCAGTCCTTTTGAGAGTTTTGGGGTGAACCCAGGGGATGCTGAACAGCCAGATGGCTGCCACTCCTTGGAGAGCTCAGAGTGTCCCAGCCCAACTCTGAGCTCCCTGCTGGCTTCTGGTTCCTGGCCAGTAAATGTGTATGCCACCTTGTTTAAACTTGTGTGTGTGATCTCACAGCAGAAATGCTGGGCCTGTGACTACTAAAAACACCCAGAAGTGGGAGTCTGGGCACCTTGTAGCTTTTCCAGTGCTTAGTTCTCTAACAGAGTCAGTAAGATTTCTTAGCCTAAGTCCTCATTCACTACAGCCTGAATGAACTTCTCAGGGGTGTGGACAACACAGGGGTTGGTTTTCACTAATACAGAGAGCTCGGTGAAGATGCTGAGGGCCTGGAGCATCTTTGTGCTGAGGAAAGGCCGAGAGCCCTGGGGCTGTTTAGCTGGAGAAGGGTGCAAGTCACCCCTGGGACGATTCCAACTGGATCAAGAGGAAAATTTTTCACAATGGGAATGATCAGCCATTGAACTAATCTCCCCAGGGAAGTGGTGGATTCCCCAGCACTGGTGCACAATGAAGACTGAGCTGGACAGGGTGGTGGGCCATCTTACCTAGGCTGCTTTTGCCAAGAAAGGTTGGGCCAGATGGTCCCTGAGGTCCCTTGCAACCTGGTGGTGTGATTCTGATTTGGCCATCTTGTTTATGGTATTTCAATATCTTTCAACAAAATAGGAATACATTTTAGGCTTAACAAGATTTGTTCCCTACATATCTTCTCCATTTTCAAGACCTTCTTTGTTAAGTACCCTGCACTAGACTTTTTGCATTCTGTAAATATTTTCCAAATCATGAAAATATTTAATTCCCTGTCTGATTATTGCCTGTTTTTTTAACAACCATCTATTCCTATCATCAATTCCTGGTCTACACGTTTCAGTCTTAGCTGGCATTACAACTCCTGTATTGGTACAGAATAGCTCCTTGATCTCCAAAATTCCCACTTTTTCATTTTGTATATGCTAATAGATGTAATATATCTCTGCCCTCTGATATTCCACCTGATTTTAATTAACCAGTCTGTAATTCTTATTCCTTGAGCAGCTTAGCCATCTTCTTGTCAGACTTGCTCAATATTCTGGGGTTTGGGAATGTGTAGGCTCTGTGATGTGTCTCTGTCAGTATATGCCAGCTATGTTGTGCACTCTGGATGAGCTTTAATGTATCTTGAATTTCCATCTTATATTCAGTGCTGTTTAAAAAATGTAATAATTAAAAAAAAGTTGAATTCTATGCTGGTATTTAGGAATTAATGTAATACCTGGTATTTTCTGAAAGCATTAGCATTCAGAGTGCACAAATATCTACATGTAGTGGCTGTTTGCCTATCTGTCTGTTTAGGGAGAAGTAACATTTGAGCAAGTCATAAAAGCTGGTGAATGCAGCCACTTGATCACAGTATTGTTTCCTGATGATTACAGCCATTGGCTTGCTCGTGTCTGTCAAGGATAGGAATTTACAAACCCTGTATTTCTTGGCCTTCTAATACACAAACTGATTTGGAACCTGGAGTTCCTGCTAGATTTATTTTTCATAACGTTTAACCTGATTTACTTTGTGATGTGCAACAATCTTTCGGCGTCCCTTGCAAGTTTGACCTGCCATGTAGATCTGCTGTATCACCAGCACAAACAACATCTGCTATTAACTCACACCACGAAATATTTCTGTGGTTCCAGCCTACAGTTTTTGGTGATAATGAAGCAATGGCAGTGACAAACAAGAGAAGAGATTGCATTCTCAGTTTGACACCGGCAGCTCCATTAGGCTCTTTGCTTAAGTTTGCATTTTGTTTAACAGTAGATGCTGTACCTTGAAATACAGTTTGGTAAACTTAATTATTTTTGCTTGCTTCCAGTAATACGTCCAGATATGTGAAAATGAATCACAATGGGGGTTATCATATGCATTCCTAAAATCTATAAAGTCTATAATGGGGAGATACCGCTTTGTAGCGTTACACCATTTATTATCCTCTCTTCGTGCTCTAAGTCCTTTTATTACTTTCATTTTGACTTTAGAAGCCCTATCTAGCTTGGATTATTTTATTTAAACCTTACTTTGTTTCCTTCAGCAGCATGGTAATTAGCCTTCTCTCTGCTTGTGGAGAAGTTTGGGTTGTAAGCAGCTTGCTACACCCCACTTGGGTGATAGTGGAACAGAGGATGCTGAAACAATCCCATTTAGGGAATCTGTAACCTCTGGAGAGAAGAAGGAAAGAAATACATTTTTACTGTAGGAAATTTTTTGTGTAGTCATACAAACAAAAAACTGGAAGGAATCTTCTAGTCTGCAGAGTGGAGTTGTGCCTGGTGGGAACACAGATCACACCCCAGGAAAGGATGTTAATCCTCATCAGAAACATACAGTCATGACCAAGTGCAGTCTTGTAGGCATGTATGGTATTCATAGTTTGCCCAGTTGGTGCAGCTTTTTGCCTACAGCTCTCAAGAAAATTTGTTTTACTATCCAATCAATTTTAATTTTATTTCTAGTGAAGATCATAGTATTAATTACCAACGTAAAAACGGAGATGCAGCTCACTGAAACAAATGGATGTGTTTTTCTGCTTAGATTAAAACATTACTTGTAATTGTTTACAGTGAAATCTCCCTGCTGTCACACTGCTTTTAACAGGGTTATAAACTTTAAAGTTTTTTAAAGGCAGCAAAAAATATATATATTCTCTTCTAGCTATGGTGTAATCTACCATTAGTTATCCAAATATTGCTGCATTTATACTGTATCATGTACTTATCAAACATCTACATGACTCCTTAACTATTTCCAAAACAAAAGAGTCATTATTTACCCACTGTGAAAATAGCCTTGTGTTAGTGGTATTAGAAATCATTAGCTCTATTAAGTCTGTTATCAGCTATGCTAGCAGCTGGAAATATCCTGCAGCTCAGGAGGGCTCCAAAATGTTCCCCAGTCATTATATTCTAGATCACTTTGTTTTCTTGTAGGGAGAAAACAGATTATAATCACATTCAGCCACGGGCAGAAATAGAAGCTGACAACACTGGTAGAAAAAGATTTATGAAACTTTTCATTGCTGGGGGCAGTATTTTGTACCAAGATAACAGTGTTGTCCCTGGGATAGGAGCATGAGTGAACAGTTCAGAGATGTCTTTCTGTCATCTGGCTGCACTGTGTCTCACAATGACACAGTGATCACACCAGAAATACAGCCCAGAGCATTACAGATGTCTATAAGCAGGATCCATATTAATTGTTAATGCATAAAGAAGAGACAGATCTGTTGATGTTAGCTTAGGAAATAACAAGCTCTTCTTTTTTTAGAGTGTAGAATATATAGGAGGACTATCAATTTTGTCTGCTCAGTGCTTGCTCTGAATAGCATATTGAAGTGATTGGGTTAAAATAATTCCTTTATCAGTCTTTATTCTGTGTGGGGATGACCCTTCAAACAGTGTAAGTGGCTGGATTGAAGTGACTAACATATAAGAAGATCATGGATTTGTGGGTTGGTTTTTTTTTCCCCTTAGCAAATTTTTTTTGCAAAAAAAAAATATTCTTGTGAAAAAAAAAGAAAAATTATAGTTTTGCAAATGCTACAGCATTGAAAGAATAACGGTGTGAAAGTATCTTCTTAATTTTGTGTTCTACAGGTGTATAGCTGTTGGCTCCCTGTTTTTAAAACCCTCTGAAGTAGTACTGAGGTTTAAGAAGTGTCTGTCACGGGACTTCCCAGCAATGCCTCTGAACTTGGCAACAACTACTAGGGCTATGGGCAAAGCTCTGTGTGATGCTAACTGCTCTGCATTTGTAGCACTAAGCAAAAAACCAGGGGGGTGCATTTACAGTTACAGGGCTAGAGATGTCTGTGTAGCTGCATAGGAGACAGCCACGGGGAGGCACCTGGAGGGTTGCAATGCTGCTGACTCTGCTCAGGGCTGCCTGGTCCTGTCCTTGATGGCTCTCCTGGTTAGTTCCCTCTCCCCATCTCCCTGCAGCTCCCTGAGCAAGGCATGGCTGTTGGCAGCCCACCAGGCAGTTCCTGGGCTGCCTTTGCCACCCTGCTCCCCTCCTCCTGGCAGTGTTCCTGCCAGCTCCCCTCTCTCTGAGCCCCAGCAGCCCAGCTCCTCTTGCCTGGGACTTTGCAAAGATAGTAGCATCCCAGTTCTTTCCGTGCAGAACCCACTGGAAACGATGGAGGTGGAGCAGCAGGAAGGCTCCCATGTGCACCTTGCCAGCTGACACAAGTGAGCAAATAGGGACAGAAAGGCTGTAGTGGGAATTGCTGCTCTTCAGAGGTGATGAATCAGGTTCTGTAACAGGCTGAGACTGATTTGGTGCTGTGCAGGGATGTCAGAATTTCTGCCAGTCTGCAAGATGTTTGAATCTTATGCAAGAATTGGAGTAACAATTTTTAGCAGAACTATTTGATTAGGCAAAAAACTGTGTTTGTTTCTACTTTCACCTATAAAGATCCTCCACATCCATGGGGAAATATGGCAAACAAGAGGATACAATTTAGGGGGGAAAATCCTTTGCGCTGTTTTTTCCAACTGGGAAGTAAAATTGCATGAAATTAAGATGAAGTATCTGATTTTACCTTTCTGTGTCACAAAAAAAAAAAAAAAGAAATGGACCTTTATGTTACTGAAAAAGTTTCTTAAATATGTAGAACGAGGTGTGGCAGGGAGTGGGAATTTCATATTTCAGCAGAGGCTACAGAAAGGCTTTTTTTCTTTTTTTTTTTTTTACATGTTTAAGGATGCTGTCTTTAACACAAATCATACCTGTCACTAATTATGTATTTCAGCAAGGGAATTGCACAAATTAAGAAGTCCCTTATAATTCTGTGAGTGATCGATGGTTTGTTGGTTGGGTTTTTATTTTTTTTACTAGGAGTTTAAGATGGATTATCATGAGGGATAGATTGTAAGAGATGATGAGCCGTGGGGAAAATCTCCTCAACTATTGCAGAGATGCCAGGACAGGGAAAGAAATAAAACCTAAAAAAAAAGGTAAGTACAAAAACCACCCAGAAGCTAAACATAAGCAGGTAGCAGAAAGAGGGATGAAGCACTGGTATTGAACACCGGACAGTGCTCATGCTCAACATGGCCCCAGTGCCTGCTCCTGAGAAGGTCTCAGGCTGCTCAGCAGGACATGTGCAGCCTGCACAAGTAGCTAGGCAGGGTACACCTACCTTCTCTTCACACCCCTCTGCTGCTTGCTCCTGAGTTTGACTCTCAGGCTGCTTAAGCAGCAGGTTCCCTCTTTCAGAGGGTATTTTGCTGCCAAAACCTACCTCTAATGAGCGACCAGCTGGTTTCCCTCAGGACCAAGCCTCCACTTGCTCTTTAGTTTGCTTCCTAATTGTCTTATCACTGATGAATAATTTAATAATTTTTTTTCCTTGAGTATTTCATAAATTTAGTTTCCTGGAGTCTCAGGTAATAAAAAGACAACGTAGAGCACCAGAGAGTTAGCTCCTTTCCCCCTCTGCTCGTGGCACAGCTTGCCACTTTTCCCTGAGCTTGTACCAGACAACATGCAGGCAAATGGAAATGGTGAAACCGTATGGAGGTGTCTGTCAGCACCCCACACAGATGTGGTTTGGGGTTCATTCCACCCCACTGTTGAGTGTTGCAGAAAATCTGCAAGGCGTGGTGCATGAGCTTGAACCATGATTGACTTGGGTGCCCTGCTGAGGGTAGAGTTTGCTCTTACATTGCTGTTAAAATATACTAATTAGACATCAGCTTAAAAATGTTGTCCTCTGTAGTGGGTAGGACTGGTGTTACCTGTCATTTGGAAAATATGTGATCCGCTTGAGGGTTTTTGTTGGTGGTTTTTAACAACGAGCTAAAAAATCCCAATTTCTATGTCTGTAGACAATGTAGACGTTGCTGCATTTGTTTCTGCTTAATGAAATACATGATTCAGCTATCCTGCTTGAAAAAAAACCCAAACAAAAACCCAAATAAAAACAAAACACAAATAAACCCGATAATTTTATAAAAGCTCTAAAGAAAACCTGTTTGAAAGAATTGTTAAACTTAAACATGGGTCACTTTCTCTTGCCATCCCCTGGAGTTAATTTGCATGTGTTGTAATTTGTCATGGCTGGTGAAATAGATGTGCCAGGTGAGAAAGGCCTAAGAAGACAACGACCAGGGTGAAACCAGGGAACTGGGGTTTGGCCACATGATTCAATATTAACTAATCTGTATGCCCCTGGGACTATGGCACTGTAGTTTTTGAGGGTTGTGTCTGATGAGAGATGGTACTTTTTCCTGATCCACAAGCCATGTGCTTGTACTCACCTTCTGAAGGTACTGTTTGATTTTTTTTGTTATCAGAATAAATTTCCCCATTAGTGAAGTTGTCTGAGTTGAGAAATGAGTGTAAATTAAAATCTTTCACACATACCAGTAGCAAGAAAATTACTAAAAATGAATGGGTAAATTAATGTTGGGTTTTTTTTTTTTTAATTTATAAGGTAACTGTTACTGCCATGGAGAGGCACAGTAGCTTTTTAGCTAGTTAAGGTAATTTTTAAAAGTAATTTGATTTTTGTTCATTCCATGTTAATTTAAGGACACCAAATATGTACCTCACTGCCTAGAACTAGAGATAATTTACTGGTAATAATCTATTGAAAAGCATTTAAAATATTGGAGCTGTTTATGAGACAGAAATATCCAGCACATGGGAGTGACTCAAAGCAGATGGATGGGAGGACTCTCTATCCAGGTGTATCAAACTAATCCAGTCCAAATGTGCTGCCTTGCACTATGCAGACAGCACAGTGTAGAACAGGGGCTCTAGGACCCTCTGCTCTCACCTAGAGATCCCTTTGTACTGGGCCAGTTTACTCCCTGATCTGCTCACACACATTTATTTAGTGGCTTTTTCCCTTTGTTTCAGCTCTTTCCTTGCCCCCGTGTCTCAAAGAAGCAGAATTCTTTGGCTGACTTCAGAATCCTCATCTCTTTATTCCTCTGTCATGATTTCGCAAGGCAATTTCCACGTCAAAAAAAATGTTGCCCCTTGTTCTGTGGCCTTTCTGAAACTCATCTGTCGTGTTACAGCTTTAACTGCCACGAGCCTTTCTTGTCCAAGGGATTTTAGCAGTCCACACATGTTTTAGAGCAGATCCTGCACACGCAGGTTTTTCTTGCTTCTCATCACTAGAAAAATCTGTTAGCAGTTTTTGCGAGGTGGCAGATGTTTATCCAGAGGCTTTAGACAAACTGCAATCTTGGTATTTATCAACTCTCTGGTCTCCTTTGACTTTACTCAGACAAAATGTCGGGGTCATCCTCTTTTCTTGTTTTAATGTTCTTTACTATGGCCACTGTCGTTATTGTGCATGCAGAATTGCACCCAAGAGCTGTTTCCTCCTTTCACAGTCCTCAACCACCCTGACTGCTGTGGTGGTCTCAGACAATCGAAGGCAGAAACACTGTGTAATTCAATTATCATAGCTACTTTTATACCTTAAATAGAAAATGGAATCTCTTTCTTCATTGATCAATTAATGCCATGTTTCAGAGACTCTTTACTTGAGTGTGTTTGCCTTTCTAGTCTTCTCAGAGAGATAAAATCATGGCCCTAAGAGGAAGAAGGACAGGTAAAGCTGATGTTGAGCCGAGTAGCTGTGGGGAAGCTGTGTTTTCAGAAAGGTATGTCACATAGATAATGAGCAGGACTGTGTTATTTGCTCTCCCCTTGACACTGGGGACGAGCAGCATTGCCCAAAGACTTTACAGTTCCCTGCATTCTGTTTGTTCTGGTAACGTGGGAGCACTTCAGTGTTTGGTGTCTGCCAGTGTGATTACACAGTCTCTTCAGGTTGTAAATTCGATTGCTTTCTCCACGCTGGAGAAGTAAGAACAGTGCATAATTAAAGTGGCAGCAAAAGCTTATAGTTGCATTTTAATTACGGTATCAGAGGTATGCTGGGTAAACTGGTCAGAGGATGTCAGAGCAGCGTACAGCACTGTCCCAGGAGATGAGCAGTGATGGTGTTTTCTTTTTCATTGATTGTAAGTGATTAGACAGGTGTATTTTATTAGAAAAAATAAATCCCTATAGCCTTGTTCCGAGAGCCTCTTCAGGCTCACATAATAGAGAGCTGCACTGAGGTTTAACATCTTGATGAGGGTTAAGTTTCTGCAAGATGTTGGTAATGCTGCTTAGAATAAGACAACACTTGGTCTTCTTCAGCTAGTCCAAGTTTTCTTTCAATCCAGGGCTGCTTCATTTCTTCTTTGCTAGACAGTTGTTCTTCCTTCTAGCTTGAAGTAAATCAGTTCATGGCAAATGCAGCAGTGGAGTGTTTGATGCAGTGCTGTTGAGAGGATTGCTGGACAGCAGAAACTCAGGGTGTGCCTCATCACAGTGGTGTTAGGCAGCAGTGTTCCTGGCCTCTGAGCTGATGGCAAGCCAGCTGCTGTCTGGAAGCTGTGTCTGTGCTGGATGGAGCTGTGCCCAGTGCTGCACACCTTGCCCCATGGGCACTGGCAGGAACGCAGCCCAGGGGCGTGTTGCCAGACCAGTGCTGATGTTCACTGGGCTGGGCTGGGCTCTGCTGGCAGCCTTGCTTTGCCCTGCACTCCACCCCTTGGATCCCTGGGCAGTGCCTGCTGCTTGAATTGAATGGCCCTCAGTTCTGCCACATCCAGGGGAAAGGGCAGTCGTTTGCCAGGCACCATATGGTGCTGGGGACTGGGATCAGCTCCTGAAAGCTGGTCGCATCAGGCACCACATCCAGAGAAGTTCTAGCCCAGCTGCAGCACCTTCACAGGCTGAGAATTCCAAGCTGTATATGGTAGGTGCTGGCTCATGTGCTGCAGGGCAATAAGCTGTGCACAGGCTTCCAGGCACTGCTTCCAGGGACCCTTTATTTAACTCTTGAACCCATGGTTTCATCTGACCAGGCACCTTGAACAGGACTTTTCTTGTTTGCATCATTTGTGACTTTCTTTTTGTCCCATCCTGGCTGGACTTGATGTTCTCAAAGGTCTGTTCCAGCCTCAGCAATAATTCTGTGTAAATTCTGTGACTGATAAAGAATTCAAACAAAATTCCACTGCCTATGGAAGAAATGCCAGTCATGTAGCATTGCAGCTGGTGGAACCCTGGAGGCAGACAAATACTTGCTTGTTTCTTGTATTTATTTATTTATTGTATCTTGCCTGCTTTTCAAAAGGGAAATAACCTACTGAAGAGTCTGATTCTGTGCAATGTATACATTGTATTTTATTTACTTTTCTTTACTACAGCATTATGCAACTTTCCTCTTACTGTTTCCATATAGTCTACGCATGTTATTTTTACCTGTTCTATATGTTGGGAAACAAATGGTCCAGGTCATAAATCACTGGCTTCCCAGGAGCTGTGGAATTGAATTGTCCCAGGAAGCTCCTCCAAGAACCTTGTATATACTGTTAATCATCCTGATGTATCAGTGATTATTTCCAGCATTTGATTATCGGGTGATTCAGGTAAAGGAAAAACTACTTAAATATTATTTTCTTGCCTTCTTTGGGCTGAAGGATTAATATTGTAAATAATAGTGAGGGGAAAAAAAATGCTCTAACCCTGAAAACCCATGGAAGAACATTGCATTAAGATGGGGGGGTGCCATTTATTTTTTATTTTTTTTTTTTTAGCAAGAATACTAGTGAATTGCTGTTGATGCTGCTGTTGAACTGACAAAACTTTCTAGATTGGTATTCAGTATGCTTTGTGGGGAATCACTCCCAGGCAGTAGCACAAGGTGGAATAAGAAACAAATTCTGCAGTTGGCAAAAGTTTGTGCTGCTGGGAAGTGATGATAACACTGCCTGAGAAACAGAAACGACTTGCTGCTGAAAGCCATGTTCATTATATTTAGTTTCATTAATAGTTCATCTGCCAACCTTCTCAGCAGTAAAACTTGACATTACAGACTCTTAGAACAACAGAAGGGTTCCAAATTGTTACTCTGCTGACAGACCTTTCCCTGTTAAAGGCCCTGCAGTACCTGGAGGGCTGCTTTATTAAAAAGCTCACCTAGGCATTGCTGAGATCTCAGTCTCCCATTAGATCTTCTCCCTGACACAGTTACTTTCAGTAATTTATTTTGAGAGACTCTTTCTCGTGTAAATTTTTTTATGAGGTTAGCTTTAACAGCAACAACAAAGATAATATGCTATGACTAGCATTTCTTTTGCCTCCTCAGAAAACAGCATTTTTTTTCTAGCTGGCTAGGTTATGTGAAATCCAAAGCACTGCTGCTGTAGCTTCGGGGATGACTTTCTATTGCACCTGACTCCAGACTCCCAATGAATTGGAAATTACAGTGCAATTACTCTTGTGTCACTGTGAATGTTTTTAGGCTCTCCCTTGGACCACCCAGGGAAAGAGCAGTTTTCAAGCTGTACTTTGACCAGGGAAATGTCACAAAGCTCACACTCCTGGCCTAAATATTTGGGTGCAGAATTTCTGTATGTTGTTCAGAAAATTTTACATCTTGACATTCTCTTTGGTGTGATGCTCAGTCAATCAAATTGTGTAATCTTTGGAGAGCATTTGTGTAAAGTAATGATGACAGTAATAGTGATCTTCATCACTTAGAAATATAGATGTATGCTTTTCTTGTTAGTTCTTCAGTGCCTTCTTCAGGCAGAAGTCTTATCATCACTTATCATCTTATGTCTAAGCTGAAGAAGATAAATACACCCTTAGCTTTTATGAAATATGTTTTCTATCCATTTCATTATTGGAAAACTCTATGAAAAGGTTGATTGGAAAAGATGTGCAATGCATGAATTGTTTGTCAGCTGGAAAGGAGACTCTTTAGACTGTTTATGATAGGTAAGAATGGAAATAATGTACTTAGCTTCATATGCACACATATGCACATATGTAAGTATGAAAGTACCACTGGAGACTAAGTCCCCATAAAGCTTTATTCTTAAGGTGATGTGTTTTGCTGTTGACTGGCATTATTTAATGCTGGCTGATTGCTCTTTAATGTTGACTGATCCTTAATAAACATGATGCACCTCATGCAGTGTGATGATGCATACTGAGGTGATGTATTTCAGCCACTACAGTTAGCACATGGTATCTCAGAGAATGCTTTTTTGTAGGGCAGTCGTTTTTAACCTCTTTGCAGGTGACCCTCACGTGTCAAAATCAGCTGTAGGACTGTAATCCCTCAGATCAGATTCCTGGTGCAGGGCCGTACATCTTCTCCCACCTTTGCACAAGTACGTGCGTCACGTTTTCACAACCAAACAACCCAGCAGCTCCACAGCTGATTCTCCTGTTTCTTTGGCTCTGGCAGTGCTGCCAGCAAGTCAGTAATCTGTCTCCAAGCAGGCTGGATGCACTTGGGTGGGTGTGTGAGTCCCCCTGCTTCTGGAGGCGTGAGGGAGCCACGGCCTTAGCGCGTGCGCACAGTGACAGCTGGGCCTGGCCAGGCCTCCTTTGGCTGCTGCTGGTTCTGTTCTGCCTCCCGCACCTTGAGCCCTGCCCTGTGGCCAGGAGCTGCGCACAGAGCATCTGCCTGGCTCTGCTGGGCCAGCATCTTGCAAGGGGAGAGGTCATTTACCTTCAGCACTCGGCAAGGGATAGGGATAAGGATGCTGACAGATAACAAGGGATTCATCCGCAGTCGCTTGAGGGTCGCCTCAGTCAGGGTGGGATATAGAAACCATGGCACAGTCCTAGGCTTTATCCACTAAGCCACCTTTCCCCTTTCCTCTGATTGTCTGGATATTGTGGGTAAGGAATAGGGGGGTTTTGTTTGGGTTTTTTGTTGCAGCTGTTTTCTTTTTTTGCCACAGCAACGTTTAATTTTCTACTCGACTATTGTGCCGAGGAGATGGCTGCAGTGCACTGGCAGGGACTGATAAGTGACTTAGGCTTTCATACCACATGTTTACTGAATTTTCAGTTTGAAAGGTACAGTCTGGGATGACAGCCAGTGACTCAACCTATTCTTGCCTCAAACACTGTAAAAACACGCAGACAAAAGAAGGAACACCTGGCAAATGTTTTGGGTTTACAAAGAGAGAGCACTAATGATATCCATGGGTATAAGCGAGATAACTTGCTGCTTTACAGCATATGTTGAGGACGTTTTCAGAACATTCAGATTCCGTTTGACTGTGGCCTTAAAGCAAATGAACAGAGGAACAGAAGCAGACAAAGCACAAAACAGAGGCTGTGTTGATAGGGAGGAACCCTGTTCCCACCCTGTCAAGCTCAAACGAAGGCTGAACTCCCAGGTGAGAGTTGGCCACTGGGGTGGCAGCTCCTCGTGATACTGCATTGTATTCCCGGGTGTTGCAGTGCTTGCTTTGCTTCCTGACTCGGGGTAATGTCATCTGCCTTTGAAGATCAATTCAGCTTAGAAGGTGGCCCTGTGGTTTTGTGAAAAAACTTGTTACTGTGGTAGCAGCTGATGTGGCTTCCTTGAGACAACTGTGCAGTCGAGTTATGTGAATTAAAAACCCCTTGGAATGTTGAATATTGGGTTTTTAATGCTGGCTAACAAAGATTTTTCTCAGGGTTTGCTTAATTCATTTTGTCTTTCAATGAGTCAGCTTCGTTATCTTTTTGTGTTGGGTATTTCTATTGTTCAGAAGTGTAAGGAAATGGCTGCATCATTGTGCATCTCTGAGAAATAATAGATGTTTGGGTTTTTTTACTTGTAGTTCTGTGAAAAGGATTGATGGGGGGTGTTTATATGTCTTTTCAGCATTTAATCATGGCATGGAGCATAATTCAGCACAACTAAGATACAATCTACATTACTTTTTTTGAGGTAGTATTGACAAAGAACTGGGATGCAGGGAAGAGATTGCTGTGCTTAGATTAGGGCTGCTGTTGATTCTGCTTTGAATTTAATCTCTGAGGTGGGAGATAAACTTGTTCTCCTCAGATCATTGTGTTGTTTGGTTTTAATGCATGTGTTAAGTGAGTGTACCAAAGCCTTGGAACAACTTTGAAAAATAATTGGACCATGTTAAAGCAGATCAGATTTTTCATTTCCTATTCTAGACAACACTCCAGCTGCAAAAATAGCAGAGAAGGGGTGTTTGGAAGAGTGTGTTCTGCAGCACACAGCTATGGCTGTTGTATCCCTAACACTGTGACATCCCGTGGCTTTTCCTGACCCCTGAGGTCGCCAGGCTTGGGCCAGATCACACTGTTAGATTCAGCAGCACAGGCTCCCCAGCACATCCCATAGCACCCCTGCTCTCACCCTGGGAAAGATGACAGTGGCAGAATTGGTCTCACAGTTGTTTTTATGGTGGTTCTTGGTTTGGGTTGAAGGAGACAAGCAGTATTTTGCATCTTCTTGTAGCTGAATTTTACCTCTGTAGTAGCCTGATTGAATTGTTTCACTGAATGAAAGAACAAACAGAGCCAAATTATTACTTAATATTTTTTTAGCATTTTTATTCTGATTAAACGCAAATAAGTCAACTGGATATCTTATGATTGCCAATTGGCCGTTGTATTTTCAGATTACTTAATTAGAACACAATTTATCCTCATTCAGCTTCTAATTGGAATGAGCATTGCTGATACTCTTGACCACAATAAGATGTCTTGAAGAATCCCACGTTGATTATCTGGTCATCAGGCCCTGATTTCTTCCAAGTGCTCTGCACAATCAGTGTGTCTTCAAATTCATTAGAGTTACGTATGTTTGTCAATTGGGAATTTAAATTAGAAATGAAAAAGGCCCAAATACAGAGAGTACCAGTATTTCTCATTGATTTTCACTGAAGAGACTTCTTCCTAAGTCTGAAATGTTTGAGATTGTATAGTGTGTTCTGATGAAACCCCTAATTCATGGTCGAGAAAAGGTGCCATTTCCTCAGTAATTTCCCCTGGACTGATTCTGGCAACAGGTCTATCAAAAAGAGAATCTCTCTCCTGAAGTAAAAAACCAGATGTACTGCATGAAGAGACTTCCAGCGTTCACGAGCCTGCGGAGCGTGTGATGCTGCAAGGCTCCTCGTGCCACACGTAGGCTGCTGATCTTTTATTACAGGATGAGTGATTTAGTTCTCTGAACCCCAGAGCTCAGCAGATTTGCAGGTACTGCTGCTGAAGTTTTAATTTGGGCAAAGATGCTCATAAAGAGGTGCTGAAATGTTGAGATGCGAATCCAGTTTTATATCCCTGGCAGGTTCAGTCGTGTCCAGCCTCTGCTGTTGATTCACGTGAACAGGTTTATGAGGAAGCAGCATATTAAGCTGCTATCTCATATATACACACGGGGTGTGTGCAGGCTCCCCAGTTAGTACTTTTTGGATATATATATATACACTTTTTTTTTTTATGTTTTAATATAAGCAATATAACATCTGTATAAAGTTGCTATTGGTATTTGTTTTATTATTCTGTATTAAATGCTACATTCATCTTACACCAGGCTTCTGAGGTTTTCCAGCTCTGGTACGTGCTCAGTGACTTGTGCACAGCTTCCATTTCACAATGCCTCTCCTCTCCTGTGTGGGAACTGGCTATTGAGGCAGATTAAATTCATTTGTGGTCACTTGAATTCCATTGTTGCACACTTCATTGTAGATAAATTCTCTTCATTCTTATTGATGTGCAGTTGGCTCAGTTGTGAGAACAGATTCTATGAGTTTGTGGTTGCAAGATTCTTTATTTAGCTGGCACTGCTGTGTCTCTCGGAGCAAAACTTTGTTTATGTGGGTGTGACTTTTCCATAGTTATCCTGCAAAAGAAAAAGCTTCACTCAAAGTAAGCTGAGAAAATATGAAGCACATGAATCTTCTGAAGTAATTGTTAACACCAGGGCACACGTTTGTGTTTTATCACTCATAAATATCCACTTACTGAAATCCAAGCGTGCTTCCTTCAAAGCCAGAACACAGACTAGGAGAGTAATTCCACTTAAGCTTCTATGTGTGTGGATGTTGTCCAAACACATTTTCTTCCTGCTGTGTCTTACTCCACATGCTGCTGGGGAATGGCACAGGACCTAGTCTAGATTAGACATTTGATGTTCGAGGAGGTACAAATGGGGATTTGAAACATAAAACTTTCTGAGTTAAACAGTCTCTTTCAAGCTTAAGTAGACAGGGCAAGGAGAGTGGGGAGAGCAGCACATACAATGCCCCTCAAATTCAGGAGGTGTTTATGAAAGGTGACTTTGTATTTAAAGCAGTTGACACTACTATAGAGTGAGCATTTGGGCAACAAACATTAAAAAAAAAAAAAGATAAATAACCTTCTGTGCAGATTTAAAACATGTGAACAATGCAGAATTTATTATCATTCACATGTTAAAGTTTCTCATCATGGGCCAATTTCTCCTTGCCTCATCCAAGTCTCTCCTTCACTGGCCAGTGCTTCCCCAAGCCCACAGGAAGGCACAAGAAAATGAGTGATCTCTTTGCCAAAACTTCTCCTTCTGCTCCCTGGTTGTGGTGCTGCTAGGAGTGGTGTTGCCATAGCTTTTCCCTGAGGCAGCCAGGCAGCAGAGCACTGCTAGGAGAGGAGCTCATCCCAGGGGTGTTGCAGTGAATCATTTAGCTTGGAGAGGACATTTAAGATCTTGGGAGTCCCAGCTGTTAACCCAGCACTGCCAAGTTCACCACTAAACCACATCCTGAAGTGCCCAGCAACCAGCTGTGCCCAGGCAGGGCACAGTCACCCCTCAGATTGATTGCTTGAGCTGCAATAGCATGTGTTTTCTCCCAGGAATAAAAAGAGACTGGGTACTTCTCCTCTCTTGGTTTAATGAGAGCATCTGAAATAGGTCCCAGGTTGTGGAAGGTGTTTGGATCAGAAGTGAGCACTCAAAAGCCTTGAAATGATGCACCAGTTTCAGTCTTGGCTGGATGACCAGATAGGCAGTTGGGATTAACATCCATGAACATTTTTGTGTTTAGGTGAACTTTCTTTGATTTATATTTTTGGTTGGGCTTATTTTGTTCTGTTTTGTTTGGGTTGTTTGTTTTTTTTTTTTGGTTGTTTTTTTTTTAAATTAGCCTTAATTAACTTACAGATAATTAGTTCCATTTTTTTCTATACTTCATTGTTTCATATAAATACAGATCAGTGTAGCTGCAAATGGTTTCCCCTTGTGATGTTTTCTTTCATTGATTGATTCATTAAGTACAGAATGTGCTTCAGTTTCTAAAAAATAAACATACATCAGTATAGTTTATAATTAGCATTTCAATAATAGTGCTTTTTTGAGTATTGCTTACTAGAAAATTGCAACTTGATAGGACTGAAGCATGTGGTTCATCAGTGGTTCATCTCTTTTGCTGCTTTTATTAGGAGTAAATTATTGCAACATGTGGAATTGCACCTAAACTTATTCTGCCATTCCACATTTATGTTTAGAAAGGTGACTGTGCTAGAATGACACCTGCTTATTCTATTTTCTTCTCACATGCTACTTATTTTAATCCACTTGCCTTATTGATTGGAAAATTTTGTTTTCCTTATCAATGCAAACATGTCAATACTCAAAGAATGAGTGTTAATATCAAGTTTATATATTTATATATATATGCTAACTCAAAGTTTATATCCTTTATCTCTAAATACCATCATCTGTCATTTTTTCAATGAAAGAGACAAAGAGTAGCATAACTTTCATATCTCAATGTGTGTTTGTGGCTTTGCTAAATAAAAAAATACGGCCAAATCCCCATCACATGGCAGGGCATGAAAGAGATATTGCATTGTTGCTCTTTTTATATATTTGGAATTTAATCTTCTTTTGCTGGCACAAACACTGTTCATTTGAAGCTGATTGGTAAAATAACAGTGAGTGAAAGCAGACTGAGATCTCTGATTATGTTTTATAGAAGCCTGAAGACCATATTCTCAAAAGCTGGTTTTAATCCAAATGGGTTCATCTCCTTCAAGTCCCTGATGAAAAGAGGGAGCAAAGGCAGAACAGTCAGGCTAGGCTGCTGTCCTGGCTCCTCCACTGAGGAGTGTTTCTCCAGGGACAATCCTCAAAGAAGTGCTTTTCCATCTGAATATAGCCTTCATTGCATCCCAACTGTGTGACCTCGACATGCTGTTTGAGTTCCCCCATCTCCAGTAGTTCTCATCTGATTTAACCATGTTTTGATGCCTACAGGTCCAAAGGGCACCCGGGCTTAGATCCAGTTTGCGGGGTCTGGCTTCTTTTCCAGGCAGCGATCCCTTGACGGTGCCAAGGAGAAACAGCATCATCACCACACGTTTGTGATTTACTTCTCTTTTCTATTTTAGGCCCTTCAAATCATCACAGCCAGTCAACACTGAGGCCACCTCTCCCTCCTCCTCACAACCATTCACTGTCCCATCATCATTCCTCTGCCAACTCCCTCAACAGGAACTCGCTGACCAATCGCCGGAACCAGATCCACGCGCCCGCTCCGGCGCCCAACGACCTGGCCACCACCCCGGAGTCCGTGCAGCTCCAGGACAGCTGGGTGCTCAACAGCAACGTCC
The DNA here is from genome assembly GCA_025447755.1 of Corythornis vintsioides. Lineage (NCBI taxonomy): Eukaryota > Metazoa > Chordata > Aves > Coraciiformes > Alcedinidae > Corythornis > Corythornis vintsioides. Next base: position 160,993 of record JAOEGS010005410.1, read on the forward strand.
CCCTCGAGACCAGGTGGGTTGCGTGGACGCTGCACAGCTCTCCGGGGCGCACAGGGAAGCTGTTGGGCTGGTTCAAAGACGGGGTTGAGTTGGTGTCGGCGATGGATGTGGTCGAGTTAGCGATGATAAAATACCCACCGGCCTCGGGGTTGCTTTGCGGGGAAAGTGAGGCAGGTGAATGTTTCTCTGTTCTCATGGCCTTTCTGTCCTGGGTTGAGTGAGGACCAAACAAATTCTGGTCAGTGATTTTACTTCTCAGCTCAGGTTTTCTAACTAACTGCACTGTCTGAAGTTAGCAGCGTTTTTTGCAGACAGTGGCTGCTTCTAGCAGTGGTAACACCCCATGGTTAGAGTTACTACCAAGAGTTGGAATGCAGACCAAGGCCTCTGCTGGAACTTGTGTTTCACACTGGGGGTGCAGAAAAGTGAAAGACCACACCTGCAGGGAGCAGCAGACAGGACAGGTGACCCCACACTGACCAGCCAGGGATTCCATCCCATAGATATCATATCCAGTATAGAAAGCTCTGGGCTCCTGAGGGTCTCTAAGCTGGCTAAGCTCACAGATAGGCTCTTAGCTTGGGGTGTTCGTTGGGGTTCTTCTTGAGGGGTTTTCCCCCTCAGAGAACCAAGGAGGACTCTGTCCATACTGCCTTTGATCCTGATCCGTGTGTTCCTGAACCCAGTGTCAGAACACAGCTCCTGTCTGCTGTGGGGCCCAGTCTGGGACTCTCCCAGTGCCAACTCCACAGCACCAGTGATGGTGATGGAATTACCATCAGGGGTTTGAGTTCAGTGCTGGTTTTGTAGATATTTGTATATATTCCATTATTATTACTTTCATTTTCATAAAAACTGTTTTAGTTTCCTTTTCTCATCACTAAGTCTCTCTCCCTTATTCCTTTTCCCTGTTGGGGAGGCAGGGGGGTTAAAAGAGAGCATCTGTTACCAGTCTGGGTGCTGTCTTGACCCTAGAAAGTGACACTTTAATTCATTGGGACCATCCTGCATCCACAGCTCACGGTATTAGAACATAATATTTTACTCAGGAACAGCTTACTTATCATTCATATTGACTGTGTTGCTGAAAAATTACACATTTTGCCTTTCCTGAAGTAACAAACGGAGGCTTATTGGAAATTATGCTTTTTGGGAGACCTTGAGAAACAGTCCCAGGTTCAGGACTGACAGGACTATAATTTTAATTTCTCTTTCATCCAGCACTCAAGCTCCTGTTAATCTCTCTGTACGTGTTAACAGCTTGCTGCCCGTGGGGCAAACAGTTGCATGTAAATGAAAAGGTGCAGGCTAAGGCGTGCCAGAGAAATCAATGATGAAATGCCTGACGTGCTGCCGTTCTCAATATCCTACTTTGTTGTCGTTGGGGTATGGAATGTCAAACATATTTAACTGCTGCTTTAAATAGCAGAGCTGGCAGAGCTGACCTCCCAGAGTTTAAAATAAGCCATTGTGGTGGAGGAAAAAAACCAACCCCAAGTGAGTGGAATCGTAGAGTGTTCCTTCTTGCCCAGATGGCTGTGCAGGGACATGAGCTGGGCTGCTTGTCACACTGCCTCAAACCATGGTTTCAGCTGCTTGGCTGCTGCAGCTTCTGAGATGTTCTCTGTGGTTTGCAGCCTTCTGGGAATCGAGTGCTGCTGTGCTGGACTGCACCCAGAGCAGCCAGGTAAGGTGTAGTCACAGCACTGTGCAGCCTCAGCCCAGTCCCTTCCAGAATGTGCATAGAGATTGCCTTCTGCCTTGGAGCTCTGTGAGGGGTTGGTGTAGCTGGATTGAAGTTTACAACACCCCAGGCCATTGTTACTCCACAGCTCATCAGTGGTTGTAGCACTGTGAGACTGCAAAGAGTCTGTGGCCAGTCTGTGCTCCTGTGCTGGTTTGCAACATCCACAAGAGGCTTCATTTGCATTGCCATGCTTTGCTACAGCAGTAAGACCACCCAGAAGTCAGGGGGCTGAAAGGCAAATGCAACTCATTCAAAGCCTGAGATGTCCAAAAAAGAAAGGAATTGGATTCTCAGTTACTGAAGGTTTGGAGCTAACACTTGTGTCCCCGCCCCCCCCAAAAAAAAAAAAAAAAAAAATTGAGTTAAATTCTGCTTTTAACTGTTGCTTCTGTGAAAGCATCTGCTTCCACATAGAACTTAATTTTGGCATCCTGAATTTAGTATTTATTGCTAAGAACAAAAAGATAAAAGTGTTGGTCCTGTTCAGCCTGAGCCAGTTGTTGCTGCCCAGCATTAGAACACCCTTTCAGTCCTAGTGCAGAGTGAGCCCCTATGGTTCGTTGTCTCTTCTCATATGATACCATCCTTCTACCCAAAAGATGTCATTTCTGATGGCTTAAAATTGTCCCAATTTCCCAAACACTTTATGTAAAGAAAATTCCTTGGAATATTCACAAAAGCATTGCTTGGCATAATACTGGCATCCCTAAGAAACAGAAGTGGTCATTTGCCTGTCTGGTTTTCTGTCACTGTCTGATTTTGTGCCCATTCCCTTTCAGTGGAGACTATCAATTCCATTATTAACTTGGATTCTTCTCCTTTGTTATGTTTTGGTTTTTATTTTCAAACCTCTGGGATTATATCTGCAGTCATGTTGATGACAAAAGGTTACCTTGTGAATACTGTTATTTTTGGAGGTTGCAAGATGCCCAGCAGTTAATTGGAGCTTTTTTGTGGATAGGTTTGTCATAGGCAAGCATTAAGATATTAGAAAACATCCTGACAGGATTGCTGTGTTCTAAGACTATTCCAGGGCTGCTTCAGGATCGATTTTTCTTCTTTTCTGAAATTACACATCTGACAGGACTTGATGACTAGTTTCATCACAAGAATATTAACTCAGAAGATGATATTGGGTTTGGTGTTGGTTTTTTTTTTTTCCTAGTTATCAGTGAGTTTTGCTGAAATTGATGCCTGCAGAATCATTGGAGACTTTCAGAATTAGCCTGTAATTCTTTCACCTTAAAACTGGTGTCTTGTCTGCATTCAAACCAGCAGCCAGAACAGGAAAAACAGAAAAGACACCTTTTTTGGTAACTTTCTAGTTCAGCCTTTATTTTCTAGCCTTAGCTTGTTGTGAAACCCTGCTAACTCTTATGCTGCCTTGTCACAGTGCACTACTCTTGAATTTTTTTTTTCTTGTTGTCAGTTTATACATGTGAGGAGTGGAGTGCTCAGGAGACAGTGCCAGCACTGACAGCACCTACTTCATCAGGAGGGACATTCATAACTTTTCGTTTTCGCCTTCCTGTTCCCTTCAGCAGATTCTGCTCTCAACTGAAAATAATGTGCAAATGGTCACATTAGGGATTATGAAACAGAAAGCAGTACCCAAGCTGTCTGAAGGGAATGGGTTGTGTCAGCACAACAAATATAGACACTTCCAAACACAATTTAGATTCCAGACATCTCTTTACCTAACAGTACTAAGGGCTGAAATCACTGACTGCTCCAACGTGTGTCTGTGTCTCGGTGTGTTGGTTTTTTTCCTGGTTAGAATGTTTTTCTCTTCCCTTCTTTTCACTCTCTTAGGTGGTCTTGGCTAAACTCACACTGTTTGGAGACAGCACAGGTTCCATATACATCCTTTCTCCACCTCTGGTTTCAGTATTGATGGGGCTGGTGGGGTATAATCACATTTGTTTTCTTTGTGATGTGAACTAAATTTCTACTGCTTGCTCATGTTGTCATGTACCCTCTTCAGGCCTCCCCAGGTCTCCATGTACCCTTCATGCTTCTCTATTTTTTTTTTCCATCATCATGCACAGCAGTATTGCAGCATCTCACTGCTTTTGGTGGAGTCACAAGATTGCAAACTGCTCATACAGAGTTGTTAATTATGCTTTTTTTTGGAATCGTAAAATCACAGAATGCTTTGGGTTGGAAGGGACCTTTAAAGGTCATCTAACCCAACCCCCTGCCATTGGCAGGGACATCTGTAACTGGGCCAGCTTGGTGAGATCCCTGTCCAGCCTGACCTTGAACATGCCCAGTGTTGTGTGGTTTATTTTGGGGTGCTTTGTTTGTGGTTCAGGGCAAACACATAGGCACTGTATCTTCCCTAGTCTGCTTTATGGCTGTGCCAGCCCTCCCCCAGCCTGGTGACATAATTGTTCTGTTTTCTTTGAAATAAGGGTCTGTAATGGAAGGCTTGAAATCTCTTTAACTAAGGGTGCAGTAATGCATTGCTGTAGCATTTTTATGGTGCTATTTTTATGGTTCATTTCTGCAGTACTTAGCTGCTTTACCTTTAGGCTCGGAGCTACTGTTTAATGCTCTTTAACTTTTATTGTCCTCTCACAGACTGCTTCAAACCACCTCCTCCTCCGCCTTTCCAAAGTGCTGGTTTCTCCCTTTGCCAGTTAAGAGGTGCTCCTTTATTGCTTCCTTAATCATTGCTTTCCAAGAGGATGAATGATGAAAATACCACCTTTGAACAGCTCATGGGTCTGGCTACTCGGAGCCTCTGGAGAGGCAGTGCTCTGCTGGAAAGCTCGGAGCACTTTGAGGGCACAGGGAGACAAGTGAGGCTTTGCAGGGAAGGTTTGCATCCCTCCGTGCCCTGCCAGAGCCCTCTCTGCTTGGGAACCTCACACAGGATCATCTGCAGCACCAGGTAGAACCAGGATGAGTCCCACGTGCCCAGCACCAGTCACGGAGCGGGGCTTTGAGCAGGTTGTCAGGAGCAGGATCAAGAGACACAACAGGGCCAAGTGTCAAGTGATTTAATTTGCCTGACAATGAGTTTGCCAAGCAGAGAGAGGAAGAGAAGGGTCAGTTGTGACAGCTGCCACCATGGGTCTGCAGAGTCCCCACAGCCTGATCCAGCTCCAGTGGGAGAATGTTCCATCTGATGTTGGGTGCTCCTGCTCTTTATTGGCTTGTCCTGTTCAATATTCATCCTTTTTCAGGGAACTGCTTAGCACATTCCAGGAGCTGCTTAACCACCCCCCAGAATGCCCAGTGCCATCTCTGAGGGGTCTTAGGTGCTCTTCAGGGGTTTCCAGACCCCTCGCTCTTCCAGGCCCTGGGCTCAGGCACAGGGATGAGGGTACAGTTCTCAGAGTTGAGGTCGTAAGGAAACTGGAACTTCTTGTGACCCAGTCCTCACCCAGTCTGTGGTTTGATGCCTACCCCTGCTGGTGCAGCAATGTGGAAACACACAAAACAGCCTCTGGCACCATCTCTGACAACATGGGAGGTTAACAGAAGCCTTCATGGCTGGATGTGTGACTGGATTGCCTAATGGACTAGTGCCTGTTCCTGTGCTTTATACTGATATTTATTTTGTTGATACCATTGTATTTAAACCAGGAAAAAAAAAAAAAAAGAGAGACCATTAATAGTCTCATAAAGAATCTCATACTTGGAAATAGTTTTGCTCTAAGTCTTTTAGTTGTGAAGATAATTTTGTTTGCATGTCTATAATTTTTTTGAAGTTGCTCACAAGAATCTGTAGCTAGGCTTTGACTGTAACATAGCCATATTAATGTTTCTCTTATCTCTCATAGAATCACAGAATAGTAGGGGTTGGAAGGGACCTCTATAGATCATCAAGTCCAACCCCCTGCCAGAAAGGATTATGGTAGCTCTTCTGCTGATTAGAAAATTAGATTTTTAGATTTTGTGGGCTATCATATAAAACTGGAAGGTTCTGAATGTGCAGAAGATCCAAGCTACAGCCACCCTCCCCAATTGTCTGCCTGTTTGCAATGCTGTCTCAATATTTTGATGTCCTTATACATGATGCAAAACGTTCTGGAACAGAGCAGTGAAATGAAATGCCTTTTCCTTTTGTTAATGCAGATCCCTAGTATATACTCACAGAACGTGCAAGTAGTTGGAACAGGGAAAGAACTCCTCACTGATTTTGCTTTAGCTTAAGTGGCTTTCTCTTACCACTTGGTCCAGCTCTGTGGCTACACAGCACTTTTGTCCCCTGAGTTTGAGGGCTGGGGTGAGAACTGACTCCTTCCATCTCTGTTCCTGCATGTGAAGGTTGCAGGCAAGTTGTGTGGACTTTCCAAATCCATGGAATCTGCATGGAGAGATTCTGGAGCTACCTAAAGCTTGTTAAAGAGTTGAGCAAAGCCCAGTCACACACATCTTGGGCCATGTGCTTGGAGAAATTACAGAAACACTGTGGAAGGGTCATTTTTAGCAGGCTACTGTAGTATTGTTTTATTTAATTTCGGGTTATGCAGAGTGAGGAGGCAGCACAAGGGGCTGTGCAGGAACACTCAGGCACGTCTAGGGTGTTACTTTTTATTCCAAAAACTTTTCGTCTCAAATGATGTTATTTAGGGTTCCGTTTTGTAAGTTTACATGTAGACTGATAACAAAATTCTTTTAGCAATTTAAGTTCATTATTCTTTTCTATTATTTAAAGTATTATTTATAGACTTGAAATAGTACTGTTAGTACTTTGTCTTTTTCTTGTTGAGTGGTTGAATTAGGAGATAGTGAAGAGCTTACACGTTTGCCTTTTAAAATAGACGTGTTTTGAAATGCTGTTCATTAATTGATGTAGAAAGCTAAAAATGAACAGACCTATTGAAATGCAAAATGCCTTTGTCGTTATCATCGTTACTGGAATAACAAATGTAGGCATTACTGGATTTCAGCACTTTGACTGCACTATGCAACATGCTGCTCAGAACTTCATAGCAGAAAAGGCACAAGTTTTTCCACTTAGAAGGAGAATGTCCTGTAGTTTGAGCCCATTCAGAGCTGCCTGTAACTTCCTGTATTTGCATTATTGCTCCCATTTCATTCAAGTACGTATGCAAACTTACTGATTATTTTTGTGTGTGTGTGTGTGTCTGTAGCTCTTCCTGTTCCTCTGTTAGCTATTAACTGCCAGTTTCAGTCCTGGAGAATAAACAACAGTGCAAGAAAGACACACGGTGTAAAGGAAGTGTAAAGAGCAAGGCTGTTCTTAACTGTCTAGCTCACACAAAAGCTAAACAGGGTTTCAGCTGGTGGGCTGAGTCACGGTGTTCACCACCTGTTGCAGGGCACCCAGAATCTTTTTTGAGCACACTGGCACCAGTGAGGAAGACAAGGGGTGGCCACTGTAGCTCCCCAGGGTGACTGAGCTGCCCTGTGACACCAGCTCCAGCCACTCGACCCAGAGAATCCTTGCCAACCTTCCTGGGTTTTCCCTTTTCAGATATTATGCCTTTCCCTGGTGGTGTTCTCCCTCCCACATTCTTGAGGTACTAACCATCCCCATCTCAGCAGTCCTTCCTCTCTCCATATGTCTCACTTGGTTTTTCTGCAGACTCTATTGCAGCTCTTTGTCCCAGCTCAGTGCCTTTCGGAGCAGCCCGAGCCAAGGCTGTGCCCTTGGGATGCACCAGAGCAGCAGGAGCCCCAGGGGAGCAGCTACAGCTGGGCTTAGGCAGCCAGAAGGTGACAAGAGTGGCTCAGTTACCATCTTGCAGATGCAAAGCAGGTTTGCCTGTAAAAAGGAGTATCTGGTACAGAGCTAATGCTGTAGCTCTGGTACAATACAGGTGGTTTACCTTTTTTTTTTCCCTTTTGCACCTCTTCTGTTTTCAGTTGCAGGTTTCTGAACGTTGCCTCGGTGGTTTTGTTTAATAACATGACACATCAGGATGCCCAACGGCTGGCACCTGCCTTTTTGTACAACATCCTACCTTCCTTCAGTCAGGCAGCTTTCAATTACTGTGCTTTTTGTGTCCAACTGTGTCTTTGTTAAGAGCGTGGAGATGGCAATGACAAGCTAGGCTGGTACTTAAGGCAACAGCCCTGACACTCTTAACACTCTGCATTTTTTAGAAGCCTTTGCCTGGGGATGGGAAGAACATGGCCTTTAAGGAATCATGAACCTTTCAAGAGCTGGGAAGCTGGTATTAGAGCAGTACTGGAAGCTGGGTGGCTGCTCTGAGGTACAGAATTATCTTACAGTGGATAGAAGTGTCTCATTCTGAATTTTTGCTCCATACCTCCTTGAGTGTCGTGAGTTCCTGCAGCAAAGTGAGTTACAGGTGTGTTACCTGGAGCAGGCTGCCTGGGGTAGTGTGTGGAGGGCTGTCCTCTGTCCTTGGGGGGTGCCCATAGGCACCATGAGTAACTCTGCCAGCTCAGTTACCTGTATTTTAAACAGCTTTCCACACCACTGAGCTGAGGCTGTAGGTCTGACACGACCAGGACAACCTCTTGTGCTTATACAATTAAAACACATACAGAGAACATCTCAAACCTTTATTGCATGTGGGAAATACCCAAATCCCTGACTTCCAGACACTAAAAATGGTAGAAACTTCTGTGCAGTTTTACCACCTGAGAGCCCTGAGCTCTGTAAACCTGGCAGATAGTCCCACGTTTCTCTGCAAGAGCCTGAGAGCAGCAACATGCAATTAAATCTCGTTTGGGGAAGGACTAAGACATCCCTGTTCAGGTAACCAAAGCTTGCCACCAGCCTGAGTTTGGCTTAGCATAAAAGCCATAAAGAGCAGTGTGTGGTTTTCTTCAGTCTTGGTTTCTTTTTGTATGAAAGCTAGAAAAAGGTCATAAATTTAGCAGCCACTTTGTGGATTCTACTGACACAAAAAGACTCATGGCTATTTTTGGAGGGCTTAGTAGAGAACAGAACATTTCTTTTTTATTTTATTTTTTTTCCCCCACTGAAAGCCATCATGCTACATTTTGCATTTCATTGTTTGGTGGGTTTTTTCTGCTAAGAATAAATGTCCAGTAAAATTATAGACACTTATGATTTTAACCACAGCTTGAAGATACTTCAAGTCCTACAACCATTAAATTGAGCTATTACTATTCTATTGGTATGTATCTTTTCTACTTATTAATTACTATAAAAAAATATGGGGAAAAAAGAGACAATTTAAGCATTACAGACCTCTGTATTTATTTCTTCCACACAGAATAAACTTAGAATAGTATGAGAAGGGAAAGAAGCAATTTATGTTAGAAAGTATCTTGTTCTTCCTTCCTATTACAGTTTTTCATCTCAAAAACCAATTTTGTTTTTTTTTTCAACTGATTCTTGCAGTGTGCTGCCATGACAATCTGGCCAGAAAGGGGTGAAAAAAACCCAGATTGTTCTCTCAAAGAATATGGAAGTTAATATAGTCTCTGTCAAACCCCTGTTCCCTGAACACCAGAGCTCCTTTTGACCTGTGCAAAAATAAATGCTACAGAGAGCTCCAAATTAATGAAGAAAGCAAAATACAGCTTTTTCCATTTACCATTAGTGCACAGAACTGGGGACAAATGTCCCCTTGCAAGCTCAGCTTCTGTAGCTGTCACCTTTCTCCTGAGACCACTGATGAGGTCCCCATCTGTGATCCAGCACTGCCTACACCAAAGCCCAGCAGCTGCAGGGTGCTGAGCAGAGCACGGAGAGAGCTCCAGGGATGCCTCATTTTCTGTGAGCACCACGTGGGCTCCTTCAGTGACTGACTCCTTGGATCTTGCTGATCATATTCTCTAGTTTTTCCACTGTACGAATGGCTCCATGATGCACAGAAATTAGGGAGACTGCTGAGATGCAGGAAATTTTCTCCTGTGTTTTCCAAGTTGCCATTCAGTCCCAATCTAAATCAGAGAAATTATGAATGGTAAGTGTGAGGTAGAAAAGGTTTCTCTCAATAGTGTTTGGTAGGTGAATGGGTGAGACAGAGAATATACTTTATTATTATTATTATTATTATTATGAATATGTTTTAAGTGAAAGGGTGCAAATAAGATCATTTCTCTTCCTGAGCAGTCGTAGTACAATAGCTCCCAGTCTTACTGCTGAGAGACTGTAATTAACAGTGATAAATGCTCCTGGTCTCTCTCTGCAGCTCGGGCCCACAGACAATTGGTTGTACCAGAGCATGTCAAATCCCACAGAAAAATAGAGCTGTAGATCAGTGGGTTTAGGGATAGAGTGGAGACAAGTCAATTTATTTCCATTAGTAGCTGAATCTAGACCTAAAACACTAGGGGTCCAAGTATTGTGTCCTTGTGGTCTCAGTCTTCCTGCTGTAACTTCAGGCATTCCTGCTCTTCTGCTCTCCAGCTTCTGAATGCACTCTCAGGGTTCTGAAATGGCTGAGTGGATATTTGACAGATCTTCACTTAAATGTCTTTTTAACAACTTCTGAAGGTGGAACTTCTGCACTTTATGAAGGTGTGGTCACCACATCATCAGGAGTCCTCATGTGGAGACAACGACCATTCAGCTTTCCAAATGCTTGAGTGGGACTCGGGGGTGTGGCAAAATTCAGAGCTTACCCAATGATCTTTTCTCTTGTTTTGCTTTGAGAATGAAGCCATTCCATGTCCTCAGTTCAGTTGGGCTTCTCTGCTGCTCTCGAGTTCTGATCAGTTTTAACAATATAATAGAGATTCCATTTGCAAGGATAAGGAGGTTGATTTTCTTTGTGTACTCTTTGTATCTCCAAGCGGATCGCAGTGGAACTCTTTTTTTCTACTTTTTCTTCTTCTTACATGAAACAGTATATGATTGACATGTTCTATTAAAGTATATCTAGGTATTAATTAATTCTATTTTAATGGGGGCTGAATTTCATTATATATCCAAGTTTACTTTAACGATGCTTTATATTAACATTTCTGTGGGTGCCGTAGCTGCCTTCTCGGCTACAGAGGACAGAGAATTCCTGGCTTTAAAAGCCATGACATTTCAGATAGAGACAGTGCCAAGGACTGCACTTTCCAGTTGGATTCTGAGCAATCTACTTTTGGGCAGAACAAAGGGAAGAACTGTTTGTTGTAGACCCTGTAGTTTGTTGTAGGTTTTAAGCAGACCAGAGGAATAGAAGTGTCAGTGGATCCAGTGGAACACAACCAGCCTGATAACATCATTTTCCCATTTATTGAACTCTTGTGAAGAAACATTTAAGTGTTCATTAAATCAGACGTGATACCTTGCTTTCTTTTAACTGAAAGGTGTGGTTTTTAATTTAAAAGGCAACTTGATTTAAAAACCACAAAGTCAGAATGTTTCTATTAAGTAACTGGTTAGAATATTCCCTTATTCTACTTCTTTGTAGAACTTAATAGTGTTTCATTATTACTGCATTAAAAAAATAACTTCTTTTCAGAGACTGCCTTCAAGTGTCACTGCTTCATCATAAAACTGGGAACCCTAGCCAGCCTTCCTTTGGCTTCTAGCAGGCTGCAAGTTCTATGCTCTGTATGATGCTCTGGGTTTCATTTCAAAACAAATGCTCTAATACTCTTGCAAATCACTTTGGTTATTCTCTGTGATCAGTGTACAGGAAACTCTGTGCTTGGAAGTATGTGCACGTAGGATGATGCCTTGGAAAACAGACTTAGAAAACACATTTCAGTTGCAGCCTTCCAAATCGTTGTTGTAATAAACAGTGACTGAAATGGCTTTTCAAGTTCTAACAGGTGGCTTGAGAGTGACATGCTGGATTCTGAGCTGAATAACATTTGTATATTTGAAGTAAGACTTGGGTTATTTTAGGCTGTGGTTTTCATTTGGAAGATTACTCATTTTGGATTCCAAGAAGCGCTTGTTTTGCAGAGCTGTGAGGGGATGGGGTGTGGAATGGATCTTCAAAGCAATTGTGGCTCAAAACAAGTGGCCTGCCTGCAGACCACTGCCTTAGTTCTTTGCTTCTCTTCACCACTTACTGGGAACATGCTTGTAGGCAGTTCTACAGTTAACCCAGAGGAGCCAGTCACCTGGTTTGTTTTCTCCATTTCCTCTCTCTGGAATGTGTTGGCAGCATTTTCTGAGATAGGATTAGGTAGTAGATGTTGTCCCTTATTTTCTTCTTAACAAATGCATGGGCAAAGTCCTCTTTTTTTTTTTTTCTGGGTTGTGCTTTTGGTCTCAGTTGTTCAAACAATACCTGTGTACCATTAAAAAGAAACCAAACAAGGTTCATTCTAATTCTGGCGAGATCTTTTCTTACAGGACTATGACTTTTGCTCTGAATGTTCTTAACTTTTTTTTACTGGCAGCTTTTACCAAGAGTTTTAATGAGAGTTGTTTTTTCAGTTTGTTGGTTTGTTTTTTTTTTGTCTTAGAGTATTTGTTGGGTAATGGATTCCCCAGGGAAATCATGTGAACCAGTGAACTCGGAAAGGATGTTGTCTTCCTCAGTCTCAGTGTTATGCTAATAAACATTACAAGTGCAGTGGAATTAGTTGCTTTGTCCTAATCAAACACAGGCCAAGAGGCATTGATAGTGACATCACTTCTGAACATGAGCTTGGTTACTCAGCTGCTCACCCTTCTTACAGGTGCAGTGTCAACTGGTGCTCCAAGACACTTCATCAGTCACTCTGGTGTTTTAGCTGGGCATCTGTTTACAGAAAGGATTAAACACATACCCTGGCACTGTTTTAGTGGCAGTCATTAAGCTCTGGGAGCAAAAAGCCTATGAGAATTTTCATCTCTTTATTCCCTCATATAAAATCCTGTTTCTTTTTAGTTGCATTTAAGACCTGGTGGCAGCTGGAATGGGCCAGGAATAGGAGAGATTCTTTCTTAACAACAGGACTTTCCGTTTTCAACTGTGTTCCATTTTCTGTTTTTCAGGCATTTCTTGTTTAAGACCTCTTCTGGAACTACTCCTCTGTTCAGTAGTTCTTCCCCTGGCTACCCGTTGACCTCAGGAACAGTTTATACTCCACCTCCCAGACTGTTACCTAGAAATACATTCTCCAGGAATGCGTTCAAGCTGAAAAAACCCTCCAAGTATTGTAGCTGGAAATGTGCTGCTTTATCTGCAATTGCTGCTGCAGTCCTGCTTGCCATCCTGCTAGCATATTTCATAGGTAAGGCTGTGTTTTCTCTCTCAAATCACATGGCAAATGGAAATTTAGCAGATGAAGGGATGCTTGATCAGTTTCACAAATTTGTGATCTTAATAAGCAAAGAAAATTTTACTCCTTGTCCCGATTAATGAGGAGAAGTAAAATATTTCAGTGCTGTTCATGTGTCATAGGAGTAGTGGAAGCAAGAAATCCATTCAGGATTCTCAATGTGCAGTGTTAACTTCAAGCTTTGGAAGTGCATCTCTCATAGGTCGCCCAAGCAGAGGGTGATATAATGATTTTTTGATCTACCATATATTAAATTATTTGGAAAAAAAAAATTGTAGGTGATGAATCCATATAAGTGACAGAAGATCCTGGCACGTGAATTCAAATATTACCATCACATGCTGCCTTTAAATAATAAAACACAAAATCATTTTGATAAGTATCAATCTGTATTTGTCTGTGCCCCTAAATTCCTGGTGTACAGTTCCATTTTGTGTGCTCTCATTTTTCATATTGCCCACATCCTTAGTGTTTTGTAAGCAAAAATATAGAAAGGAAACTCTACAGAGTTGTGTTTATTTCCCATGATTACTGTAGTCATACTGACCATACCATATTCTCATTCCTTCTATTTTCTTAACATATTTCTGTTATCTTGCCTGTCTTAATTCATTCCTGATCTCCCCCGACTCCCAGTATCCCCCTCGTTGTCTGTTTTGGAGGTTTTTGTCTCCAAATAAGTGTTTTGTCTACACAAACTAGCCCTTTATTTTGTAGCTTTTGCAGGGCTTTCAGCAATGTGCTGATGACAGTGACATGCTGCACAAACTCTCCAGCTTCCTGGAGTAAAATGATGGCACCTTGTCAATATTTTATGGTAGAACTTTCCAGACCTATTCTATGTGGGTTTTAGTTCCTCTCTGAAACTGTTCTCATATATAGTGCTCAAATGACCTGTAAAGATGTATTGAATTTCTCTCTGTTCTCTCCATTCAAAGAGAATTATTTTAATATTTTCATTGGATCCCATGTAATCTGACTCAACAGGATAGATACATTTTTTTTAAGCAACCCCATTGTTCATACTACTGAGTTTCCATATTTAATCATTATATATAGCAGTAAGAGAGCTGACTGGCTACTTGTGTCCAGGCCCACATCCCAGCAGACTCAGGACTAACCATCTTTCTCTATTCCTTCTGTAGAAAACCTCAGAAGAGTAACAGGCTTGGTTTGCTATCTAAATAAAAAAGATTGGAAAGCACATGATTTATTGAATTTGACAGTTAAACAACAGCTTTCTGTTGGAGTGATTATGCACATGGGAAATGAAGTTGAATATTTTAATCATGTGCATAACTTTGAAGTGATGGATTATGAAGTGTAGTTTTCGTTGGTATTTAGGTTACTGTAATCTAAAGGAAAACTTTGCAGCATGGTTATGGCTCTGTATACTTTCATATACTAAGATGAGAGGATGTAAGGCAATGCTTTGGCTCTTAATAATTGATGAATGCTATCTCATTTCAAGTAATGACATAAGTGATCCATTTTGACAGAAGTTTTTGAGGTCTTCTTTCCTGACTGAAGAATGATGAGTGCAATAGAGTTGTCTAATGAACATGAGAAAGGTTTTAGGAAGAGAGTGTTGGCTCAAGGATTAAATAATGAGAATTTACCTGACAGGCTTCATGCCATACACAGTAAAGAATATTGAAGAGTACCTGTCAAAATCAGAAAATAGCTGCAATTAATCCTACAAATAAATTTGATGGATCCACTGTGATCATGATTTAAAATAATGGAAAAGAGAGAAAATAAAAAAGAAGTTTAACAGCTTTAGGTGCATGAGAACAACAGAAAGGTAAAAGGGATGTGTTCTAGTTAGGCCAGTCATTAATTTAATTCCCTCACTCTCAGCAAAAGCTTGTATGATTCATTCCACATGACAAAGAGCAGGTGTAAGACCATCAGCTATAAGCTAACTCACCCATCACATTGCTGGGACTTGCTGTCCTCCTCTAGTGTGACTCAAGGTGCTAAATCATCTCCCTGCTTAAAAACAAAACACCTAAAGAACCCTTCCTTGTTCTGCCTTTCTCTGGAGGATTACCTTCTCCTGGGAACGTGTAGAACTTGAGTCCTGGGAAGACAAAATACCCTCTCCTGGGGAACAAGCAGCAGCAGCAGGAAATACCAGCTGCTCTCTGCAGCTCCTTGGGAGCTCCTACCCTACTGACCCCTGAACTGCTGTCAACACTGGGGAATTCTGGCTTGAGCTGGCAGCAGGGAAAATGGTGTTTTGTTTTCAAACAGGTGACCAGACCCAAATCCCAGTGCTGCCCTAATCACTGAGACAGTGGAAAGTGAGAGCTGTTCATCCACCAGGAGGGCCTGGGCACTCTTGGGATGAAGGCAGATGTGAAGCTCCCCAAAGATGTGCAGGGTGAAGGGCAACACTCCACGTTGCACTGCCCTCGTATTGCAGAACCTCAAGCCTAGCAGAGGCTTTAAAGGTGCTGGTGATGTGACCACAAAGAACACTTCTAACTCTCCCCTACAGCAGAAGTTCCACTGCTGGGATTGCATTAGGTCAAAATTAAAAGTTATGGAAAGAAAGTAATGAAAATTTGTAGCATATGGTTCTGCTCCTTAGCTCTGTCAATATATCCGGGCTGTGTGAAGATGACTGTGTCAGTGCTAATCAAGAGTGTTGCAGGGCTAAGTGGAAAAGACAATGCTGGCAAATATGAGGTAAATTATATTGAAAGAATACTTAGAAGTTCTCATACTCTTCAGGATTTCTAAATGAACTCTCCTTTATAATAAAAGGGCTGCTATTGATACAGCTAGATCATTGAAAACACACTGGCTGCACATTCACATTTCTGAGGACTGTCAAACACGGGTGGCTTGAAAATATTTCTAATGAGAGCTGATTTAGAAAGACAAGCAAAAAAGTACAATAACTGAAAAGAGTAAATAGTAAAAGAAAATATTTAATGCATAAAATGCATTAATGCAGAAAATCAAAAGGCAGTATGTTTAAAGCTTTAAAAATAGATTCATAGTGCATAATGGAATAAATAATTTGTTATGAAGATCCATGTAGATTGATGGTTTAGAACATAAAGTGCCATTGGCTATTTAGATAGACTCTTCCTTTATAGGCCAGCAATTGTCATCACTCTCTGAGCTTTCCTAAATCTTCCTCTGAGACCTACCCTGGTGGAGTTTCTGCAGAAACTTAGTCACACCTCAGTCTCAGCAGATGGAAAACAAGGCAAGCAAATTTGTTGTTTTGTTTGTTTGTTTTTTGTTAAGGGAATACATAGAAGCAAAAGGAAAACCAGATTGTTTTTCCATTAAAAAGGGCGTTTTAAGATGTTTCTATGGCTGAGTGTTACACTGTTTTTAATAGCAGATAGTAGGAAAAATGCACTTGAGGTAACTTTTTCCTTCCATGATATGCAAAGTGTTGTGTGCTTGTTTAAAGCCAGCTTTGTCACTTCTCCCTGGTTCCTCAGTAGCCAGATCTAAATGAAATTCAGAGTGTGAGTGGCTAGTATTGCAGAGAATGTTGTTAAATTCCAGAATACAATGCATAAATAGTCCCACAATCCTGTCTGAGACATACACAGAGCCTGGGAGTCATTCCTGTTATCCTGGGGTGCATATGAAGAATGTAGAAGCAGCCACTGGAATTAGGACATCCTGAAGATACCAGCCTGGTGGCAAAACCCAGTTAGGAGAAAGTAATTTATACAGTGTCAAAAGGGAAGCACACACCACACATATTGTCTTTGTCAGAGTGCTCACTTCAGAGGTTAAGGGAGTGATGAAAGCATTTGTCATGTTAAATTAGTTTTTAGCTCTTCAGATTCATGCCAAACTTGGTGGGGAAAAATAGAAAGAAGGAGAGGAAAAAGAGAGTCACCTTGTGTTTTTCACAAAGCAATTGCTGCCAAGCAGAAATACCAACTTTTTTTTTTTTTTTTTTTTTTTGGTCAGCCCCCCCAGGCCACAAAATTTTACCCATCTTACATTTTTTCATGGAACCTCAAGCCCCTAACCTTGAAGATAGTATAAAA
>JAOEGS010005410.1:177919-204706 GCA_025447755.1 Corythornis vintsioides
AGGGGGAGAAAAAAGGGGTCCCCCTGTTGTTTTTAAAAAAGAAATGGCGGCAAAGAAGAAAAACCAACTTTTTTTTTTTTTTTTTTTTTGGTAAGCCCCTACACTGCTCTAATTTCTGCCAATCTAACATTTCATCAGAGAACATCTGACCATCAACATGTCAGTAAGTTTAAAATGTGGTGGTTCTAAATATTTAGATTTTCCTTTGGAGGGGGTGAAAAAAAAAACACACAACAAAAACCCCACAAACTTTTATTTTCTGTGGAAATTGAAAGCTACAATGGGTTTAAAGATACTTCACTTAAAAATACTATCTTGTGATTAATACTGATAATTTGTTAAGTACTGATGCTGTTCTGTCTACTCCTATCGTGTGAGAAGATACAGGAAAAAGAACAGGAAAATGACAGAAAGAAGTGATGAGAACAGCAAGCTGGTACTGCATCTGCAGTGCTTGTGTAGCACAGTAAAATGTTATTATTTATTCTGTGTTCTTTGGCCTTACACACAAGGCTTAAGGTAAATTTCAGTTCTCTGCATAAACTTAAAATAAGATATTACCTTCTGTGCTATAGAGAGGGTTGAATTGCCAAGGGGTCTGGTAGTTAATTAAACAAATGAATCTGTATTTTATTCCCCTATCCCCTATATTTTTAAAAATGGAGCCTCGAAAATAGCTGTGTGCACACAACAAATATTTTTATCAACTTCTTGGTGTTAGAAAGCATCCTAGTAGGTATTTTAAAGATAGAAGCAAAATAAGTGGTTAATTTATTTGGTTATCCTTCTTGTACCCACAAAAGAATTAATTTGCTTCTCTGATGGTCAGACAATGGAAATTACGGATTTTCTGGAAAAAAAATAGACTTTGGAAGTAGATGTCTCATCTGTACACTGCATTAATATATGCACATACCACAGTTTGCATCAATTTGGATTCTTCAGGTTTTATATCAGCTTGAAATATTTTCTTCCCACAAATGAGTCAGGTATTTACTAATGTCTGCGCTTGTGAAATTTCTTGTTCATTTAGATTTAGAATTTCTTCCATTCCTAATTCCAGCTGGCTTTTTGACCCTGATTGCACAGATCAGGATTCATCCCCACAGCATGCAGAGGTGGCTATCATATATATCCATTGATTTCTTTTTTCCCCTGAGTTGTTTTTGATGAATGGTAACCTCCATTTCATTTGCGTTCTTATGTTGCATTTGTTTTTTGTTTTTTTTTACTCGTGGAGTCAGAAAACCACTGACTTTGTCTTGTCCAGACTTTGCTGAAATTAGATATGCTAGACAATTTGGAAGCCAAGACTGAGAAATGAAAGAACTCAGGGAAAGATGGAACCTCTGAGAGGCAGAGGTCATTTGGCTGCCAATCACTGCTATCGGATTCACTGGAAATCAATGTAAGCCGAGGGAGCTCTGCAGCTTGCAAGATTAGCTGATGACAGAAGGTGCTGTTCTTAAATTTGCATTGAAAATAGGTGTCAGTTAAGGGGCAATAATTAAATTTTAGAATATGCCTGTCATATTCTAAATGTCACACATTCAGTGATTCTTACTGACTGATATCAGTCAATCTGAGAGAAAAAAGTGTAGTAGTAGCTCAGCAAGCTCATCTGATAACACCTTTGTGAAGAGAGGCTCTGAGCCTTGCAGGGAAAAGCATCTGTTAGTGCTGGGAATCACAGAGCCTGGCTCCAGGAATTTGAGATGTGGCTTTCTAGCCTAGCAAATGTCCAAAGGTGGAGGAGACAAATGTTTTCTAGGGAGAAAATGCTCCAGTCGCTGTATGTGTGTAATGCTACAAAGAACAGGAGTTTGATGTGAAATTACTTGGCTGTACTTGGTAAAAGCCTGTGCTTTTCCCGAGTCAAAACTAAAAGCTTGATCTACAGATTTGTTCCAGGAAAATCCTCTGTAGCTGTTGTTTTTCCTAGCAGAGATTTCAGGGCTAATGGAAGTAGGCACCTTTCAGTGCGAAGGGGCAGGCTGGCTCAGCAGCCTTTGGCTTGGCAGAGGATTTCCATACAATAAAACCAGCACTTGCAGCTAGAGACACGCTGCTGTTCCTCAGACACCCAGAGTGCTGTCGTGCGCTTAGCCACTGGAATTGAAACCCCTCTCTGTATATCCACCAAGTCAAATGAGCACGTTTGGAACCTTGGCAAGAAACAGGAGACCAAGAGGATGTTTTGTTTCAGCGAGCATGTTTTTATTTGCTTGTTTGGGTTTTGCTGATGCACACTGCACAACGAGATCTGGGATGGGTCTGAGGAAGTGTTTTTCACAGGTGCTGGTAGTAGTCCCCAGAAGATGTTAAAATATATTGCAGTGAACCTGAGTAATGTAGTTGCCCAGCTGATGCCAGGTACAGTAGCTGATGCTGCACTACTGAAAACGTGGTGTGGTAGAGCTCAGTATCGTAGAAATGAGCTATGTGATGTATTAGGACAGCCATGAGTGCATCCCTGTTTAAAAGTAGTAGTGTAGTAGTTCTATTATATTTTATTATATAATACAGATTTTGGCTTTTTCTTCTCAAAGACTGCTGTTTTGGGGTTTTTTGCCCCCTCAGTTGTGAATTGCATCCTGTGCTTCACACGCACTGCCATTGTCCTACCATGCACACAAACCAGCAAGTATCCTGGGTTTCACAATGGCTGTGTAACAGAGCCTGTTCTTACTCTGTGTAAATACATCAGGAAAATACTGACTGTTGTGAATGTTTTTAGTAGCATAGTAATTAATCCAAGAATCAGAGATATGAAGCTTTATCAGGGCAAAGAGACAGCAGAGATAAGTAGATGCAAAGCACGTCGTGCAGGAAGTCGGGGAAAAATGATGAAAAAGCTTTGAGATACTTCAGTGAGACAGGCTTTATAACCTAGCCCAACATGCTGAGATGAGGCCATTTTTCAGGGGAAGGGTGAGCATAAGGGATATTGAAGATGAAATTTTGCTAATATAATCCCAGGTCAGAGACACCCATCAGAAAAAAAAACCCAAACCAAACCTGTGGTCATTCTCTCTGAAAAGTCAATGTTCAGAATCAGTGTAAAATGTCTCATTTCTCCCCTGGGAAACACTGCTCTGTTAGCAGCCATTTATATTGAGTTCACCACTTGATCAGTTATGGATTCATTTCTATTGATTATTTGTTGCTGTTCTTCTTCAGCTCACTGTGTTACTTTGCACTTGTCTTGCTTATGGATTTTATCCACTGAAGTATTGAAATACGTGTTTGTCTGTGGGAAGATAACCATTGCTCAGTGGGGTAACAGCAGAATGGAAGAGGTGACATGGATATTTTAAGTATGGGTAATGTTACTCTTATGACACTTATGAAAGCCATGAGAAAAACACAAAAAGTACTGAAGTTAAGAGACAAGAGAATATTCAAGGAGCTTGCAAGAAGAGGAAATACAAAAATAGGAATTAAATTCAAGTTGTGAAAATAATAAGACAAAGCAACAGACTGTAGAAATTATGGAGCAAAAGAAGTTGAACAGTGGGAAGAGAAAAAGCACATTACTGTGAAATGACAGAAAACTTCACTCACCATGTAAAACAACAATGTGAAATTGCCTGCTTTCAGTAATTTGTAAAAAACTGTTTAAGAAACAGTTTGTGGGTTCATTTCAGCTTTTGCTTATTTAGGCTTTGCCATTTAGACAAGTGCTCAAGCCCAACCATCCTGGTGGTGTCCCCTGGACTTGCTCTGCTTTATTCATGATGCATTTTTTCTTGAATCATAATGAATCTTAATCTCTTAAGGCGTTTAGTCCTTTCACCAAGTGTGAATGAATGTTTGCTTTCCACAACAGGATTTGATGATGATGGGTATAGGCCAACCAAAGCCCACGTTATTTTCCTAGAGTAAGGGGTGTAGGAAGGAGAGGCTCTTTTTTTGACAGATGTATATATACATCCTTAATATTCACAGATTTCTGCCCTGCTTCATGTCTCATAATCATTTCTGACATCAGAAACTTGAATTACAATGACAAAATGAAGAATGTAGTTGGTTAGAAAAAGTCATGTTTTGACTTGTATGTTGAGCAGATTTGATAATGAATCACTATTGAGCCCACTGTGTGATTATTAGACATTATTCATGTCTTTATCTTGGCTATTGCTAAATAATTGCTAGAAGGGACTGGCATTTGTATTAATATCGTTTCCTGAATGGAAAAGGAATTTCATTCTCTTATGTTCATCTTACAGACCCTTACCTAGAACTTGAAATATGGTTTGGGTTTAGTTTATTTTCATCTCTGGGATACCCAGATTTATCCCCTTGTCATGTTTTTTTGATTTTTTTAAAAGGTAGTATACATCATGCATAAGAGTACTGCAGCTAATTGAATTTTAAGCCTTTTTTTTTTTTTTTTTTAATTTGCTGTTTGGTTGATCTGCTGATTTCTTCCAAAGTTTTTCTTGCTAAATACTTCCTGAGGAAAGCCACAGAATAGATGATGTTTTCACATACCAATACAAGTGTGGCAGAACAGGTTCCCCATGTGCTGGATGGGAAGTGCCCTGTTCCTGAGATGCTTTATTTGCCTTGCAGGAATTGACCTGCATTAGACAAGAGGCAGTGAAAGGTCAGCCTGTTGCACATGTGCTTTCTGTGAGGTGCTGGTGACTTCACAGAGCTAATGCAGTCATCAGAGGCTGAAGAAGTGAGGAAAGCAGGAGACTGTCAGGTGGCTCTGTCCATGTGTAGTCCAATGGGAGGCAAAGCACGAGCTGCTGGTTGTCAGTGTTTGGCCAGCCTGCTACTACCAACAGATTTGGCAGTGTAGCTGAAATAATTCTGTTTAAAGAATAAAATTCCAAATATTCCATTTTTAAATCGGGAACTTAGTGCTACGGCTGCACCTCCTAAATATGGAAACCAAGAAACCCCAGTGTCATTCTAGGGGAGCTGGGCTGAGCTGTCTGTGGTTTAATAACAAACTCAGGTTTTGCTCCTTGTGAGAGCACACTTGTGATTGGTTTTTACTAAATTGGAGTTGTGAGGGGTAATGTTTTCTTTTACAGAAGAGATTTATTTTTTTTTTAAATGTACTGTTGTGAGAGGATTTCTGTGTTTGAATATTAAAAGTCTTCAAAAGAGAGGAAAATAGTGCTTCATATGCTGAGAAAATTAATAGATGGTGGAAAAATGTCAGGAGTACATAGCAAATATCCCAAGGTAATATAAGGGTAGATATGAACTTGCGATATCTTTGCTGGTCTGTGGTAAATGCAAAACCCCTGAAAGTGAAATAGAAGTTAAACAATTTCACAGCAGGCGTACTGTTACCAGAGGAAGGCAATGCAATATCATAGTCCCATTTAGCTGGCAATAATGGGTTAGTCCACCTATATCATATGAGATCTTTTCTGAGGAGAGAGCTGTGCATATTTGTAAGAATGTGGTGCAGAGCTGGGACCTAAAAATAGAGAATTGTGTTAAAACTGGCCACAAGGCAGCAGAGAGCATAAAGAGAAAAGAGATGCAATTTAGGTCCATAAGATTTATTGAGCTGAAAGTTTATTTCACCTGTTTCTTCCTTCATATACATCTTCTTCTATATCTTGAGACTCCATTAATCTCTGAAATGCAAAACTCCAACCACATGAGAAATGAGAAGGAGTGAGCCCATAAAGGAGCCTGCTCATTAAGAAAAGCTCAGGCATCTGATTAGTTTTACTCATGCATGGGGAGTTTTAACTTGTTTTGATTATTTTTTATGTCATTTTAACTCTTAAAATAATGTTATTGTGTTTATAGTCAGAATTTATTCTGAACCTTAAAAACATCAAAGTTCTTTAAAATGGGTCAGGGATTTGGGCCTTGGTTCGTTAAGATCATTAGGGTCTTTTTCAACAACAAGGATTTTTCTGCGCCTCTGGAGACTTCCTGAAAATCCTAAAATAAATAATGGAAAAATAGTGATTTAAAACCTAATTTCTAATACAAACCAGACCTGGCTGTCTAGATGAAGAATAAGCTTCAATAAATAGGAGACAGACGCAGGCCTCTTCAGTATGAAGAGTAGCGAGGATGCAGAAATAGAAATAGGTTTTTCATTACATGAGGGATTATGCTTGGGCCAGAAATGCCAAATATTCTGCGGACCGCAGCTGCACTTTCTGTCTGCTGTGGTATTAGCTGGTAATAGTAAAACAATGATGTGATGGTGGAGACAGCTATTTGTTCTCAGAAACACAGCAAAGTTGTTTGCCTTTGCTCGGATTGCCACACTGCGCTCCGTGCCACAGCTTAAACTTCTTTTAGTAGCAAATGGGGTACAAATTAAAATCCCCCTTCTCCTCGAGCACCACCTGAGGATGCTCAGAGAGCTGCTGATGGGCTCCCTCAGCCACAAGATTCACTTCTTGCTCTGCCGCTGCCTGGGCGATGCGGGGCCTGGGTCGGTGCAGGTGCCTCAGCAGGCCCGAGTGCCGCCCGCTGTTCTGCCGCTCGAGGCCGCGGATTTCCCAGCCTTCTGAAAGCTGCAAGATGCTCCTTGCTGCTCCGTTTTCTATCATTTCATCGTCACTACCCCCCTCTCACATTACCAGAGAAACTGGAAATAGTATTGGTTTTCGGGATCTAGTTTAGGGAAGGATTTCACTCCGTCTCATCTTCGGATGTTTGCAAAGGGAAATTACGGAGGTTGAAAAGCTCTGATTTTCATCTCTTCTTTGATGTTTTATAGAGCGAGTTTGAGCTTTTGCTTTAGGACAAATAAAGATTTAACAACATCTAATACATGCGGTTGTCTTCATCTTTAGATTATTTTTTTTTCCTGTCAAAAAAAGCTATGCATATTTTTTCTATAAAAATAACTGTGCAAACAGTCTGCTTAACTCTATTTCACCGTGCTATGAAGTATTGTTTTAATATGTTTGACTTGCAGTGAGCATTCATAAATCACTCATCTTTCTCCCATATTTACCAGTAGAAAACTGTAAACAGCTAGAACAGAAAAAAGCTTTTAAACACCATGCAGTTTGCATAACATTGATTTGATACTCCTGAAATGCTGGATACACGAGGGGTAAATTGAAAGAGTGGGGTTTCCAGGAGGGGAGGAGCAGATGGGTAGCATGGAATTCAGCACTTTACAATTCCTGGATACCTGTTTTGAAGCTTTTTGTGGTTTCAGTCCGAGTCTGAAGTAGGAGACCTTTTAGTAGCTGCTCTAGTAGAGGGGTGTTTTGCTGCTGAGTAGTCCTCAGTACAGCAGAGCAGGGCAGTGCAGGTGAGTCCTGCTGGAACCACCCATGCAGTCCCTGGGCTCTTTTAGACGTATTTTCAAGTTGGGGTGTGGGGAGCAAGCAGCTTAAGGACTGTGCTCTGAATCCTCCCCTGCCAAGCACTGCAAGCTGTGCCAGGACCTGGGGCCAGCTGCCCTCAGTCAGTAGCAGGGAAGGGGCAGCACACAGCCTTGGACTGACCTCATTAAATCATCCATCCTGGGTTTTAGCTGTTCAGGATGGAGCTTTATCCTGAGCACGGATCTTAGCTTTGCCTAACAGGAAGGTCCAAACCAAAGTCCAGGGCCCAAATCGTATGAATTCAATTTCTCTTAACATGGAGATCTTTATTTTTTAAAATTTAATTTTTTTTTCTCTTCCATTCTAATGCTCTCCATTAACAACGTCTGCTGCCTGCCACACCTTGTATACTCTGACAGTCCCACAAGGACGTACCAGTTGCACATACTGCATATGTTGCTTTTTATTCAGTTTCAAGATTATATATAATTATATATACGATGATTTATACCAAGGTGCATATGCACTATGCAGTGTGTGTTCAGTCCTTGTCATGCTGCTTATCAGTGCCAGCTGCCGACTGGGGGAGGCCTTTGAAACTCAAGTGTGTCACCTTCATGAAAATATCCCCTTTGTCAGCTCAGGAGCTGCAAATCCTGCAATCATTATCCCTCCTTTTCAGTAACAGAGATGCCCTGCGTGCCATTTAAAAATCGAGACAGTATCACTTAATGTAAAATGCCATTTCAGTTTGAACTGTTTGACTAGTAAGAAAAGATAATATTATTCTATGATAGTTTTACCTTTTAAGGCTTTTCCTAAATATAAACAGAGTTCTTCCCTAAAACTTTATCTTGGAAGGCAAAGGTCTGTCTTAAAGTGGCAAGCTTATAATAGTTTGGACTGCAGATTATGAAAAGGCCAGATTCATAGTAGACAGAGCTATATTGTGTCTCTAATTTGCTTACTGTTTGAGTTTGTGTATAAATATCTACAGATTGAACTGATATATATTATTGTATATATAATATATATTATTATGCTGATTGAATTGTATATATTTATTTTACTGATTTTTTCATCTACTTTTTGTTGTGTTACTACATACACTTAAGTGATATGTAGATCGTCTTTTGTGCTGCACAAAAAATAGCTACATTATTAATTGACAAAAACATGACATTTTTACGTTTTTATAGCGTGATTATTGTATGTATTTGACAGAATTTTACCCCAGGTTCATTCTTGAAAATATTCCATGTGTACCCTTATAGATTCTGTTAGAAATGCATATAAAGTCAAGTCAGGAATGGGAAAATTAATCATAGTTTGTGTGGGGTTTTCTGCAGCTGGGGAGTTTACCAAAAAAGCTGAAGCAGTAACTAGAAATACTTCTATTTGGTGAAATTCACAGTATCTGAAAATATGTAATATTTCAGAGTAATTTAGTGCACACTGGCCACCAATAGTTACTGATAATGAATTATAAAATATTTGTTTATAATGAGAAATGACTCATCCCCATTGTTACTGCTGAGTTGGCTACGGTTGCACGGAATCCTCCCAACAGATGTACAGATCAGCTGGATCTGCAGAAAACTGCCACTCCCTGGGCACCTTTTTGTGGAAGGGGCACTAGAGAAAGTCTTTAGGCAAAAGCCATTTAGGACAAAGCAGTTTGTCCTGGTTAGAAAGCTGGGGAAAACCTCACTCTCATTTTGACTGTGTGAATACAAACCCAGTCTGTGCCTGGGTAAAACTGAAAGACTTCTAAAGCTTCAAAGGCAAGTTTTCTTCTCTCTGCCTTGCTGGCCCAAGGTTAAATGCAATCTCCTGTGAGCGTGTGGTGAGGGAGGAGGTTGTGGGGACGAGGCAGATTTTTCATTTCCTCCTCTCTTAGTGGAAGATCATCTGGATTTGACCATCCGTTCCTTCCCTGCCCTTGGCAGTGGTGCAGGCACCACTTCACAGCATCTCTTTGGCACCATCAATCTGGTGTATGAGCTTGCAAGTCAGAAATGGGCTGGGATGCCATGCTAGGAAAACAAATAGCACTAGTGTCTAGCCAGGGACTAACAGATGGGGCTAAATTCTGCTCTCCTCTTAGTACATCTAGCTAGAAAATGGATAACTAGCTTTTTCAACTTAAACAGAAATAAACTAAGTCCCAGGCCTACAAAAGGAATTCCATCTACCACCTCATAGCACTCGCCTCTTGGTTGAAGTGAGGGTTGATAGATTTCTTTTAATCATCATCTTTCTCCCTACCCTGCCCCAGCTCCTTCCCCGTCTCCATTCCTCCCCCAAACTGTATTTCCTTGTGAGCGTTTTAATTCCTGACAGTCTGGACATCTAAATGCCCCAGATATTGCTAAAGGCGTTCAAGAAAATGCAGGATTTTATGAAGGGAAAACACATATTCTGCAGTGCTCTCATAACTGAACAACAGCCTGTGCAGAAGCCACAATTCAAAATTGTGTTTTCCTTTAGAAAAAGTGAGCATCTTACTAAGGAGCAATACAAATTTGGTAAGTTTTCTTTATTTGTAAAGGAATAGCTGCCGTGATTGAAATTAAACATGGGATCATGCTGCTTCTGATTAATTCTAGTACAGAGGAGCCAAAAAAATGATTTGATTTTTCTTTAAATAGGCTAAATTAGCTTCTGGTAAATAATGATAGTTGGAATGGCAAAGAAAGACAGAAGTTTTTTTCCTGCTCAATGAAATTATTCATTAAAAAAAAAAAAAAGTTAGCTGAAGTTAAGGCTATGAGTCACTCTCTTCAAGAATTGAGATTAATAATAGTTAATGCTAATTTAGCTTATAAGCAGTTTTCTGTGGGGAAAGTAAATGTTATTATTCCTACATTCCAGATGACTAAATTGAGTTTCAGTAATGTATATATTTTACATAACTGTAAAAAATGGGTCTCAGGTCTGCTGGTTTTGAGTGTCTGTTCTGAGTACTGTCAGGCTCTATATTCTGGTATTTACCAGTAATGTAATAACTAGATCTAATGAAGAGCATTAGGTTTCAGGAAGAAATCACAGCACAAGGTGGTAAAGTATGACAGGCAGTTGATGCTTGTTTTCAGGTAGCTGGGGAGGAGAGATCTGTGTGTGCATTTTGTGTCTGTTCCACCACGTGCTGGATGGGAGACTCACTCCTGCACTTGCCTTCCAGAGGCTCCTAGGTGGCCTCATCACATCTGGAGCAATGTTTTAACAACATTTTCCCTTAAATAAGGCAAAATAATGTGTTGTAGCTAACGTGTCAGCAGCTTTGTTTGCGAATAACTAACCTTTGCTAAGTTGTTTTCGTGAAGAATATCAGTACACTATTTAATAATGGAATATTTACATGAATGCTCTGTTCTGAAGCAGGAAGACTGGTTTTATTCTATTTCCCATACAAGTTGATGGAAAAAAACTTTACAGAACAAAGCAAAAATCCAAACCCAATAAGCAGAGACAACACACTGCTTGATTTTCCTTTGGAGGGAGCAGATACCAACCTCCTAGTGAAGCACTGAAAATTCCTCTCACACAGCAATCTGCCTTTTCCCACCTCTGGTTTACTGATCCCTCTTCCAGTGCTGATGCCACATGCTCCTGCTCTTGTGCTGTCTTTTCTCATTTAAGAACCTGCAGGAATCTTGAGTCTGATTCCAAGGAAAGTAATTTGGCTGTTACCACACACACAAAATTATATTTAAAGTCCTTGGAAAAGAAAGAATATAAGAAGATGTGGATGTTAGCAGTACTGATTTATTTGTAATACCAGCAACTCTGCCAACACTCCCAAACTGCTTTAAAGATTTTAATAGTTGTTTTGTGAGAAGATGGTGAATATTTTTATCTTGACAGTAAGATGGTGATTTTATCCAAATAACCTAATACAGAAAGAGGGCTATTGCAAAGGTGCTTTACATTGCTGCTGCTTGCCTGCTTCAGGTTAAGAAAACTAGATTTATTTTTTTGGATCGTTAAAGTTTGACTGTAGAATTTTGTTCAGGTTCTTTTATAGCTTCTTAGGCTTTGATTTCTCTGCGGAATTAGGAGAGAAAAGCACAAGGTTTTTTTGTTGATGTATGTGAATTGAAACACAGCTGGATATGTCTTTTACTTCTTTGAAGATTGCTCTTTACTTGCTTGTGTTCTGGTGCAACAGTAATGGTATGCAGTGCATTGTGCTACTGAAAAATGCAATAGCTCAGCGTACAGCATTCCAACGCCACTGCCTGAGCATTTCCGCCAATAGGTTGCATCTGCAGAGCCAGTCAGAGCCCTCCTCCTTTCTGTCTTTTCCTCATCCTCTCCCCAGGTTCCATATTTTGTCAGTTATCACCACAGCAGGTGTCCTGCGTCGGGTAGAGGCCCCCCAAAAGGTGAATGAAGTAGCACATAATTTAGTGATTGATTCACAAAGCAAGCACTGGAGGGAAAATGCTTCTCTCTCTGGGATCAGCAGGCAGCCACTCCACCATCAGCCTGCTGGAGTGCACAGTGCAGCCATCCACAAGGCATTGTAAGGTAAACTAAGCTAAGCAGGTGGCCAAGGCTGGGAGCTGGAAGGTGTCAAGGAAGGGCAAAGGGGGGGAGCCTGTTTCTGCTTTGGGGCTCATCACGGGGCTGGGTGCAGGACCTGGCCACCCTCCCAGCAAGGGGGTCTTGCATCCCCAGCACAGCTGGTTGGCCTTTGCAGTGCTTGTGTCAAGAAAGCTTATTAGTAAAGTTAAATTCATATTTGTCTTCTAGAAGAAAGGGAGGCAACCCAGCAGCATTGTGCTCTCTCCGAGTCCCAGCTCAGCAGGGACTGGAAGGGATCTCCGAGGATGGTCCAGTCCAACCCCCCTGCTGAGGCAGGGTCACCTAGGGCAAGGTTTCCCAGGATCATGTCCAGGCAGGTTTCAAAAGGCTCCAAAGGAGGAGACTCCACTTTATCTTCTTGCTTTATCTTCTAAGTTTTTGCCAGCTCTGTCTCCAGGATGCCAGTGCCACCAGATGAACGTTGCTGCAGCCACTTGAGAACTGTTCCATTTTGGTATTTGACATACCTAACGTGAGGGTATTCAGAGGGGATTTTTGCTCATAATGGAAAAATGCAGGTTGTTTAGTGTAAACCAGTTTTCAAATACTAATGATTTGGTGCCTTCTGAAGCTATGACTAAAACTGGTGTGGTCCAGCTGCTGCAGTTTTTATGCAGTCCCATTGTGTTTTCCCATGAGGAGTACAGGATCACCTCCCTGTCCTGCCTGCAGCTGTTGAACTTCAGTTCTTGGCTCTCTAGCCATGGTATATTGAGGTATAGCATGTGTGTGATTCTTCACTGGTCATGGAGCATAGATCTGGTGCTGAGCCCAAGATGCAGTGCCATCAGGCATGGTCTTTCTTCCAGGTCACTATGGGGGCTGTTACTGCAATCAGTGGGAACCACAAAAGGTGCAGCAAGTGACCGTGGAACACATTAAGCTCTTAAGGGATACTTTTCTTTTGATGTAAAGAAGTTTTAATATCCCTGACACTGGACTTACATGAGAGATCTAGTAAATAGCCTGGAAAATTATACCACAAATTTAAGAGATGCCTTAAGGACTGGGGGCAAATACAGGTAAAATATACATGTTATGGCCCCCCTTCTGCAGAAGAGTTATTGTCACAATTATGGCCATCAACACTTGTGCAGCTGTTCTCAGAAGTAAAATCTTCATTTGTAGGTAAGATTTTGGAGGCTTGTTCCCAGTGTTCTGATAAGGGTTGCTAAGTTGCTAAGATACAGGTGAAAAGGTAAGTTAATTTAATACATTTTGTTGAATAACTTTTATAAAATACTACTGTGATCTGTGGTTCACTAGGTTACATCTGAGGCTTTGCCAAAGTGGAATTGTCATGAAGAATTGTAGGGACTTGATTCATGATTGCATTATTCCTTTTTCACACTGATATAGCTGCACTGAAAATAATTGGCTTGCAGCAATGGGGCATGAAAAAGATGCAGGGATGGATTTGGCTCAGTATCTTGAAATATGTGCCATTTTCTGTTCAGCATTTGCTGTACCTTAAGAAAAATAGAAAGGTAAATTACATCAAATCACACTATTAGAAGAAACATTTTCTTGTTCTTCACAGTAGAACTGATCTGAAACATTTATGTGTTCAGAATTTTCTCAAAAGCAAGCTGCTTTTTCTTGCCCTGTATTTAAAAATTGATAACCAAGGGGGAAAGCCTGTTGAGTTATAAAAACAGATTATTATTATTATTTTCCTTGTAATTGTGTCATCCACTGGTAAAACATAATTGAACTCAAGGTTTGCATTTGCAAATGACCTTAACTAAAATTTTCCCATTGAAAGAATTCACCTAATGCCTTTAGACTTGTCTGAGACACCAGAGTGGCTTTGCAGCCTGTGCAGCTCCCCCCTGCATTTGGCAAAGTTGGTTCCAGTTTTTTAAACTTTTGGGGACATTTCTGGGTGTGAGAGGGGAGGAAAGAACAAGAGAACGATTACCTACTTTTAAGTGCTTGGAGATCAAAATTCTCAGTCTTAATTTGTCACCTTGAAGCTGCTATTCACTTTGTTCTTGAGTAGTGTCCCAGAAGCAGTAGTGACAACAGCAGCTGTCTGCATGGATGTCCCCCTGGTGAGCACAGCTTAGGCTTGATCCCAGTGCTGCTTACCCCTGTCTGCATCATGAGCTGAATGTGGCATAATAGCATCTATAGGAGACTCAGCTCTGTGTAACTATGTACCTCACTGGACACCTTTGGGGTTTTTTAAATTATTATTCTGTCCTTTCTGAATATTTTCAGTTCCACCATATCATAAAAGCAGAATTCTAAACAAGGCACCTTGGTCAGAATTTGGTATGCTCGCTGCAGTCTTGCTTTTAATCTCTGTGTCCCTGCAAGACTTCAACAGTGCTGCACATAATGTATTTCAGTATCATCTGGAATGTTTATGGCCATGGAATAGGATTAAGAAATTAGCATTATTAAAAATGCTGCTCGTAGGGAAGGGTGTTAATAGTCATGCCTTTGGATTTCAGGACAATCTGTGTTTTAATGACTTCACAGAAGTTTCATACACTTGAAAGAGGCTTCAACCTGCCAGATGTTGGTTTCTGGTTTCCTTAATACAGCGTCTTGTGAAGAGCTCACGTTCATTGCAATCCAGTCTTTATCTCCACTCATACAGATTTTTTAGAATAGGTGTAACTCCCTGATCAAATAAATGCTTCCTTTTTAACCTGGAAAAGTACACATGATTTTAAAAATAATTTAAAATGGAACTTCCCATTATTACCAGTGGTAATGTGAGAATTGGGCTGAAAGCCAAGCAGTTCCTTCCTTGCCAAAATGGGGCATAACCAAGTTTGTTTAGCAAGCTTTTCATGAGTGTCAGTCCTTACAGTGAAAGCTCCTATCCTGTCACCTGTTTTTAAATGCTTCAAATTTAGGAAGCCTGCTGCAGATGGTATCAGTAGTTTTACTCATCTGAGGCCTTGGGCAAATTCATTTGAATTGCTTTGAAACCGCATATTGAAAATTCAATAAAATAAGAGGGTCTGATGGTGCAGCTGCAGCATATCCCCTCCAGCTGGGTAAGCTGAGATGTTTCAAGGCTCTGGACTAGCAAAACCTGGGCTGGTGTACAGATTATACAGAGAGCTGCCAGGGAAGAGGCTTTGGCAGGCTGGGTGCAGCAATCCCCCCTGCCAGCAGACTGGGGAGCAACAGTGGCTTTCATGCTAGATGGCATCTCTTGCTGGCTCTCCTAGACAGAAAGTTGTTGGTGCAATAGTGGCAGCAGGCCAGTGGGAGGGGATTGCCTCGAGGTTTAAGGGATGGAATGGAGGAAAAACAATCAAATCAGAACGCTCCAGTTGTGCTGAAAGTGATTGGCTGTCCTGGAGGCCTTGGTGTGGCTCCAGAGTGATGCTCCTTGGGCGAGTTTTGTTCTGTTGCATTCAGAAATGACATTTGCCCCCGGGCAGAGGCTCAGGCTGGTGTGTGTAGGCTGGTGTGTGTACCGGGCACGTCACATGCACCAACGTGGCATCCACATGGTGCTGTAGTCAAAAAGCTGATGGCAGTCATCATACCTTTTATGCAGATCCGATCCCTTGCTTCCTTATGCCCATTTAAATATGCAGAAGTGCTTCTTATTATCACCCAGCCTGTGAACTGCTGATAGATATATACAGATATGCACGTGTGCCATGTAATTTATTGCAGTGTAGACCCTCCTCTGGCTATGCATTCAGCACTTAAAAATACACATTATCATCGTGAGGCATAAAATATTTTGGTGGTTGGGCTCTGGTTTTCTGAGATTTCAGCTATTAAACTGTGGAAGCAATTCCTTTGTGTGTCCATGCTTCCCAAAGAACTACTTCAGCAGCAGTACACGACTGATCTTTGTAGCAGGTCATGCCAGTATCCTTGAGAGCTTCACAGTTCTGGCACAAGCAGCACAGTGCCTAAAGGTGAGATGATCAGAGGATACATGGCGGGGGTGTTGTTTGAGCACCACAGCCTTGGACTGCACAGTATGGCCCTAGTTCCTGAAAAGGCTACCATGAAATTTAATTGAGAATTTTACAGGCACATTTTGAATTGGAAATCTCTCTAATAACTTTCCCTTCGCTCAGCCTTTTAACTGTGAAATTCAATTGGGGAGTTTGGAAGCAGCAGGTAGTGTCGCAGCACTCTAGAGGGATTTTGCCAGAATTCAGCTAAAGTGCTTGCAAGTGTCATTTCCATATTTAACTAATTTCAGTTTTTAATTAGCTCCGTGTGAAAAATGAGAGTTCACGCTGAGCTAAGCTGTCAGGATAGAGCCTTGTTTCCTTTCTAGCCTCTCAGGACAATTACTGCAGCATCCTCTGGTTTTCCAGTGAGCAGGTTTAGCCGCTGCGTGCTCAGTCCCTCCCACTGTCCCCACCAGGAGGCAGGGGGTGTGTTGTGTCTAGCTCGCCAGAACAGAGACCAGAAGCTCGGGAAACATCCCAGATACCAAACTGGCTTAGTAAAGGTTCAAAGAACTTCACAGGTCTGACTCAGAAACCCACAGCAGAACACCGTGCATTCCCTCCTCAGATCTCAGCGCTGCTGTGCAGGCAGTGGCTGTGCTCAGAACAGGGTCTGACCATTTCAGCTTCATTGCTTAATGCACAGGGTGCCAGCAGGTTGTGGGGAGCACAGGGTGCCAGCAGGTTTTGATTCCATGGGGTTTTCTGAGAGCTAACAAGAGAATGCTCCAGAGAAAGTTCATCCCCGAAGGCCTGTGGTCCTCTCCAAACAGAACTGCTGTTGCAGAGAGCACCAGAATGTACTTTAAGGATGGAAATGTGTTCATCCTGCATCTGAAGGGAAAACTTACCTTCCAGGGCTTGAATGCAAATGGTAAAATATTTCTCAAGAATGAAGGGAGTGCTGCATTTCGTGTAAACTCTGGAAACAGATTTCTGAAATCACTTTATGAACTGCAGCAATCCTGAGCTACATTTACATGACAGTCATATAATACCATTGTTATTTTGGAAAGAATGCAGTCATTAAATTGTCAAAATCACATTTAAATGTTAAAAAAAAAAATGTGAAAGAACTCTGTAGATGTTAGCACAGGTGTTTCAGGGGGTTTTGTTGTTTGGTTTTTTCTAAACCTGCCCTAGAAGGTGAGCTTTGTAAAAATGTATGAGGAGGTTTATTAGTGTCTTCATTTTAATTTCTATTAATATTCTTAAAAAATTAAGGTAGTCTATATTTTATTTCTCACTACTTAGTATGGACAGCCACTTCCAGTAGACAGAAGCAGATTTTCTCTGTTAGACCATAAAATCAAATGCATCTTATTCAAATTGAAATGGATGGGGAAAAAAAAATATCTCAGCTGTATCACTTTCTTGGTGCCTAAATGTTAGCAATGTTGTGAAAGAAGAAGGTAAATACATTGTAGAAACTTGTCAGGTACAGTGACACTGAGGAGTTTGTAATCATTTTTCTTTTAAGGTATTGAGAAGCAGCTTTGATACCTGTTTCCAAGATGAAGCAAACTCTTGAAAGGAGAAAAGGGAAAAAAAAAGGAAAATAAATTCATAGTGAAGAGTGCAGCTGAAATGCTACATGGATTTTGAATACAGTTTAAGGTTTCTTTGGGGTTTATTTTGTTTTTGTTTTTTTAATAGTATTTACTGTTTCATCTATCAGAAAAGAAGGGTCCATAATCCTGGTTCTCTGGTTTGGTTGCTGACCAACTGGGTGTGCAGACATGAAGAAAGAGAATTTGAGTGTTAGCTATGACATATTAATGTGTAGTTTGGCTACCATATATTGCTTTTTGCCCTTGTAGTGGAAGTTGTATTCTCCTTGAAGGATAATTCCCATTTACTTGACTGGGATTATTAAGTAATACATATGTTAAAATCTATTGTATTAATCATTGAATAGAATTCTGTTTTACTTTACAAGGTGTATGTAATGGAATGCAGATGTTTTTGAGGGTATATAAGCCAGCTCATCTTTTATTCTAGGATTCATTCATTAATAGTATACAGTGATGCACATACTAATGCATTATGACTCCTGTCCAACTCAAGCTGCAGTTTAAACAGTTGCTTTGGAGGGCAGTTTTTCATGGGTTGCTTTGCTGTTGCCTGTAGAAAGCTATTTTTTCAGGCACTGTTATGATATTCACACTTAAACTAAATAGGCAAATTCTGTAGTGAAGCTCTCTTCACTGAAGTCAGTGACAATTTGGACCTTGATTACAATGGGCCTTGATTGGAAACAGCTCAGAACTGGGTGGTGATGAGCCTGCTGCATTGCTGACCTGCTGCATTGTCATGATCCTCAGATGAATCAGTATATAAGTACCCAATTTAATTATATATTTGTCTTCCACTGTGGGTGATGCCCAGTGCTTGAAATAGAATCATAGAATTGCTAGGGCTGGAAGGACCTCCAAAGGGCATCTAGTGCAGCCCCCCTGCAGGGAGCAGGAACACCCTCAACCAGACCAGGCTGCTCAGAGCCTTGGCCAACCTCACCTGCAGTAGCTCCAGGGATGGGGCCTCAACCACCTTCCTGGAGAGCCTGTGCCACTACTGTTCATGCACCTCTTTGGGCTGGTGTGCTTCTCATCATGTTTCTTGGAACTTAAAATGCTTATCAAAACTCTTCTTCATTGCTGTAGGAGCTGATGAAATCATGTAACAGGATGTTTTGGTGATGCAACTGATAATCTTAGGTGAGCACCCACACACATACCCAGAGAAATTCCCTGTAAAAGGTGTATTTCTGTAGCCTGAAAATTAGCAATTCTACCTATTCAAAGGAAAGCAGTGATCCAAAACTAAAATCCTGGCACCGTTTGAATGCTTCCCTGACTTCTCTGTGTGTCTGTAGTGGTGTGATCACACTGAAATCACATCCTCACTCACAGCTTGTTCTTTCCTACCTGCTCTGGAGCTCTAGGTGGGAAGATGAGGAGGCATGGATGCAGAAGGGCAAGCCTTCAGTCTCTGCTTCACTGGAAAAAATATTTCTCCTGTGAAGGCAAAATAAGCAAACTTCAGACTGGGAGCCTGCCAAGAATAAGACAGGTATAAGATGAAAACTAGAAAATACCCCAGTTATAG
The DNA here is from genome assembly GCA_025447755.1 of Corythornis vintsioides. NCBI lineage: Eukaryota > Metazoa > Chordata > Aves > Coraciiformes > Alcedinidae > Corythornis > Corythornis vintsioides. Next base: position 196,839 of record JAOEGS010005410.1, read on the forward strand.
TAAAGGTATTATGCAGAATGCTTGCTGGAAAGCATGAAGACACTGGGGAAAAAAAAAAAAAAAAACCAAAAAAACCAAACCAAAACATAACTGAGCTCCAGTTTAATAATTGTTCATCTTTTAAAAAGTTGCCATTAACAAAACTGAAAGGAATATGAGATACAGGGCTGTAGTTGCCTGGTGTGTAAGAGATTTATCATGTAAATTTGTTTTATTTGTCATGTATGTTACTATTCTGCATCAGTACAACATGTAATTCACAGCATGCTAATGATGTCAGACTCGAAAGACAGAGAAGGTCTAAATCTGCCTGGATGCTAAATAAAATCAGAACCTTTATCTCCCTGCCAAGATACATTTTAGCCTAGGCTTATATCTACATTTTGAAGTGTGTTGTGAAAAAAGTATAAACAGTTTATAGCACTGAAAGTGAATGAGAAGCTTTGGGAGAATGAACACTTTTCATCTTTGGATTTGTTTCAACTTTGTAATGAACTTTGAACTCCAATAATTACTTTGTTTAGAGAGTAAAACCTGAAATGTTATCATACATGCAAGGTTTTACAGGCAGGTGATTGTATCATTTCTATTAAAGGAAGAATATGCTCTGAGATGAAAATTACACTTCTTTTTCACTGTGGCAGAAATTTGACCATTCATAATCAGGCAGTTCTACTTCTTCAGTGTATGAAGGGGAGTAGTAAAGGTAAAAACTACTTTCTTATTATTATGGCTAACAGGTTGAGTGAAGATTGGAATGCTATTAAAAGTAAATCAGTTATTCTAATTCTTGTAAATTCAGCCATCAGTGATTTGAGAGTGTGTGTTTGTGTCTGTATTCCTTGAAATGCCAGCTTTCAAGTCAGGTAGGTTCTTTCTCTTCTTTGGAAACAGAATAAAGACCAGCTGTGTACTTTGTTCATCATCATGGTATCTTTTAGGTGTGAAATGAAAATTGGATACACTTTGCTTTGTATTGGTATTAAATGGTGACAGTTACTTAAAAAAAACACAAACCCACAGAGGTTTTTCACTGTGTTTTAGTCAAGAGCATCCCTTTCTGCTCTTGTGGGTACTCTGGCAGAGCTGGGGAAGTGGATGTTGTGCAGTGTCCGGGCTGAAAGATGCTGGTTGAAGTAAATAAAAATAGAAACGTTTTAGCTGTAGTTTCAAAACACTATTAACTGTTAGTTACAGCTGCCAGGTTCAGATAGAAAAGCAAGACATTGCAGCCCTGACTCTTCAAGCTGCTGCAGGAGGTGGTTGGCTCTGCTCGCCTGTTGTCCTTGAAATTGGGAGCCAGGTCTTCACACCCTCCAGTTTTCTCCACCCCCAAAGGAGCTGCAAGTTTGTGTAAGCTTTTCAAGTATTTTTGGAAGTGGAAAGAGTGAAGTTGGGCATAGAGGAATGAACTTTCAAAGCATTGCATGGCAGATAAGCACACAAATCACATTACTACTAATGGGATTTGTGGGTCTATCTTTCATGCTGTGCTTTGAAAATTCATTAGGTTCAGTTTATTGACGTGCACAGGGAAAGAAAATCAGTCTTTCTTTTTTTTGGGGGGGGTGAGTGTGACCAATTTTTTTTTTTTTAATTGCTTTTTTTGGGTCCCCCTTTTTCTTCCATGTGATCACAGTGACAATGAACTATCTTACAGTCCTGCTTCCATTTCTCAGCCTCAGTAAATGTATTCAAAAGAAAGCAATAATTGCCAGCCAAAGTTTCTGCTGGTCTTAACAATACACTCCTTCATGGATCCTTTATTGTACTTTTGGGGCTGGATGCTTTAAAGCAAAAGCCCTGCTCTCAACAGCTCAGAGGGGGAAACTTTGCCAAAGGAGTTGCTTTCTTGCAGTCAGGATCAGGTGAAGCCAGCTGGCCTTCCCTCTATGGTAAGATGGAGCAAAACACAGGTCTGGGCTGAGATTGAGTTCAGCAGATTCAGACTCTGGCTGTTGGGAACAGCCTGCCAAGCTCTGCAGCTGTGAGAGAAGCTGGGGAAAGCTGCTTGCTCCCCTCCTTCCAGCTGCTCAGCAAGGTGTGCTCCTCAGGTGGAAAGCTTTCCTTGGGATCAAATGTGGTGTTGTCAGGCTGTGTGCAAGTTCTGCCTCCACTGCTCTTTCCTGCTATTCCTGTCCCGGGCATCTCTGGAGGAGAGCTTGTCACTTGTGATGAATTGTGAGTTCATTTGGTAACGGGGCCACAGAATCACTGGGGAATGGGCCTGGCACTCATTGCACTGGTGGCTTGGGTTGAACTTGAACCTGGGTCTCCAGAGGGACAGTAGTAGAGCATTAAACTAATGTATTTCTAGTCTGTCAAGCAACTTGTTTTATGAACAATGTTTGAGGCCACTAAGATCCATTTCTGGTATTCCTGGATGATGAAATAGTAAAGAATATGAGTCTCAGATGAATGACACTTAATAGAAATTCAGCATGCAAAAATACTGAATTTATTTTTTTAAATACAGTTCTTCTTTTCAAATTGTTACCATATGCACCCAGAATTGAGAACCACTAAACTTCTTTTGCTTCATACAAATATTGTGGTGCATTAAAATAATACGCAGACTATATGAAGTAAAAAATAGATGTGCAGATAGTTCTTTGAATATATATATACACACTATGAAATTGCATGCTGCTAAGATTTATTAGATACCTTTTGTTCCATCGTGTCTGTGATTCATTAGCCTTAATTTAGAAATCCCACTGATGTTATTCCAGTGTACTTAAGCTTGAGCAAGAGTTACATCATCAGTTTGCCTCAGCAGTGGGTGGAAAGGAAGTCTCCACTCCCCTGTAATACAATAGCCTACATATAGTAAATGTGCTTTTAGTGTTTAGCTGCTAATGTTGTTCATGATAGAACAGACCCATTTCCTTTTCACAGGAAGGGAGGCTGGCCTGCTACAGTTAAACATGCTAGGGCTGGAGCTATCCTGAGAAAGTGAGGTCATGGTTTGATGGGTCATTTTGGATTTGGTGAGCATGACAGCTTGGAAAAGTAGCAGCTGGAAACAGTCTGAATTCTGTCCCTTGTTCTAATCTTCCCCTCTCTTTGAGTTGCTTGGGGATTACTGGATTTTCTGCCAAGGAGCTGGCAGTGCCTTCCAGAGCTCAGCTGGGAAGGTGCAGCAGGAATGTGATCGTTCAGGTGTGTATTTCTCCTGCTAAGAAGGGATGCCATAGGTGAAGTGTAAAACCCCCTGCTGCCCTGCCTCTTGCAGGTACTGCAGGGAGATCTCAAGCACATGAAGACACCAAAGGCCTCTGGGGCTAAAAATAGGTGGCCAAGAGCAACAGGAGAGCATAGAGGGAAGACAGAGAGCTTTCTGAGTTTGGAAACCATAGTCCAACAAACAAAACCTGGAATGCAGTGAGCACTGGGTTTGTGGCCAGAGCAAGAGAGTACTGAAAATGAGCAGTGTGATGAGGACACTATCACAATCAAGAAAGTTTTGCATAGAAGTTCTGTCATTTTACTGTGGTTTTTTTTATATCTTTGGGGGTTTCTTAAAATAATATGTGATTCACTCTAGCAGCCTCAATCTTATGTAAGTCTTAGATGGATCTTTGACAGCTCTACCACCTGGAGTGATGAACTAGTTCTCTGCTTTTGTTCTTGATGCACATACAGCTTTAGCTTCCAGGTGCTTTCACTCTGTGTGTGTGTGTGTGTGTGTGTGTGTGTGTGTGTGTGTGTGTGTGTGTGTGTGTGTTGCTGGGGTAAGAGAGGTTGATTATTATTTTGCTTAAACCTCAAAGGTTTTACTTCAGAATGTATTGTTTCCTTAGTCTCATTTTTTAGAGACTATGAATACACAATTTGCTCTCCTGAATTACTAGATGTTAGTGCTCAATGAACCAGAGAAATGTTTGAAAGTCAAGTATCAGAGACAAACTTAGAAAATATGCTTAAATATTGAGGAGGACAAAGGGCAAACAAACCCAAATAATACCTACTAAGCATACACAAGTGCCTGTAAAGCATAATTTAGGAACACATCATACATGTAACAGATCAAATGGCACTTTTTTGTTTTTTAAATCTTCAGGGATGTGTTTATCCCTGAAGGCTAATCTAGAAACCAGTTGTGGGGCTCTGGAAATGGGTTGAGGTAAGTGGGCTGCTTTGGAATGAATGGTCAGTTTTGGATCTAGTGGAGTATCCCAGCTCAGCTGTCTTGGCAGATAACCTCTGGAGAACATGTGGGCAGCACTGTACTATCTGATGCACGTGTGTGTCAGGGACGAAGGCAAAGCCACAGCATCACAGATTATTCAGCTGTAGTTTCAAAGCACAGAAATAAGCTGCAGTACAAAGAAATTAGGAAGCACACACAAATTCACTAGCCTGAATTTCTCTCCTGACACACATGCATTCAGCTTCTGAGTGGATCCCCAGATTTCTAATTAAACGGCCTTCTACTTATTCCTTAGCTGGAGGCATTTTTGTTTGATTAACAGAATGAAAGGTTAATCATATAAATTTGCCTTCTCATAGCATTGTGAAGCTGGAGAGCATGGGTAGCTCCTTGTTCTCCCTGCTGGCTGCCAGTCGGGTTTGCTCTGTGCAATGCAAACACGGAGCTCTCCCCCTCAGGCCCCTCTGACATCCTTTTCTCCATGTGTTCTCTGGAGAAAGTGAACGTTCCTCTGTTTGTGACATCAGCTGTCTTCGTGGAAGGTAGCAGATCACGGAACAGAGAAGTGAGCTGTGCAGCAGATTGTCATCTGGGTCTCTCTGTAAGGCCTGCAGATCCCTGCCTCCTTGGGAAGGAGCTCTCCAACGTGCATCTCTGATTAAAACACAGGGCAACGGAGTTGTTAATGAAATCGAGGTGTACTTGGAAGCAGGGGGATCAAAGTTCTTCTTAATGCCATGTTAATAAGATCTTTTGTATTTCCTTGCCTGAATTTACCTGGTAATTATAAGGTAGCAACTATAATTCTCTTGGACAGACTATTAGTGATAATTTCCGTTCTCTCTGTTGCGAGGAACAGTTCACACTTGCAGCAGCAGACTTTGATCTCTGCAGTGACCTACATTCACCGACAGGCTGGCAAGAAAATAAAACAGAAACCTGCAACTTTGAATAGAGACTGCCAGGGTAGAAAACACAAAAGTCTTACTCTCCTCTACGACTTGTTTTCATTTTGGGGCGCTGCAATTCGTGTCGTCTTCACGCACTCTCTGCTTCCTGGGGTGGTGCAGCCAGCTCTGGCCTCAGAGTCCCGGAGTGTGGGAACTGCCGAGAGCACAAACACCCCTGAGCTGCCCCCCAGCCCTCTCCTGTGCCCAGCACACATCCCAGCACTCCCTGGGGAGGGTCTCTGTAAGTCACAACCTGTTGATGTTGGAGCTTTCTGAATGATTTTTCAGTTTCAGTGCCACACTTGAAAGAAAATGAGTTGCTTGAGATGAAATTGAAAAGTCTTTAAAAGTGTTTGTTTTGGCAAAACAAAAGAAGTTCTAATTGAACAGTTGAACCCACATACAGTTTTCATAGTATTTCCCAGGATTTCTTAAACATTCTCTAGAAATAAATTTACAGTAAGTTCTTGGCAAACCGTCCTTTTCGGCCTCAGACTTGGTATCTTTTTAGTACCAGATGCTTTAATAATTTTTCAATGTTTTATCTTTTTCTAATAGAAGAAATTCCTGCAAATTCAGCATGAATGAAAAATCGGGCAACTGCCCACATCATACAAACTGCCTCCTGATTTTAGTGCCTATTCTTGGACATCTGCTGGGGCTGTAGGTATGCCTAGGGGAGGGTGGTGTTAGGAAAGCTCTCCTGATTCTCAGCTGCTTGTGTCCAGGATATGGAGATTAAAGCAGTGTAGATTGTGTGCTGAGGTTTCTTCCCTTGGGATGGATGGATTCTGGGGGTGGGGAGTGCTTTGGGTTGTTTTCTTGGCTTTTAGGACTATGTGTTTGAATTAGTCACATCTAAACAGCTTCTCTATCTTCGGAGGGAATATTTTCCCTGTATTTTCTGTCTGAGTGAGATCTTGAGCACTGTAAATGGCAGTTCCTGGGAGAAGTCTTTTGCTTTACCTGTCCCTTATGTTTAATATCTGAATGTCAAGCTGTGTGGCCACTGCTGGTCCCTGGTTTGTGACCACAGCAGCCCTTCTACAACCACTTGTAATTGGATGCAAATTATCTCCTAATCCTATGTGGATCTGACGCTGCAGAACAAATGCAAGGGTGCCCATAACCAGAGATGTTTTCTGCCCCTAAAGTGACTGTGAATTCCCTCCAACACCATTTTAGTCTAGAACTGGAAATGCTGTTCTCTGTGATGTACAGCTTTACACCCTGCCTTGTGACCAGGCAGAGTGCTGCTGGGGGTAGTGAATGAACCCAGTTCTGTGCTTTCCTGTGCATGGGGAGGATGCCAGCAGGGTAGCATGGTGAACTATGGAAATGTGTATGCTCACCTAGCTACTGTTTGTGCAAGGTGAAGGTGCACATAAACCCACCAGCTGAGGGATTCAGACCTGTCAAGTCTCATGCATCATGTGTGGCTATTTATAGTATAATATAGTAAATATCTATATATCTATATATATTTATATATAGGCTGAGGCTGTGGTGGCTGTCTGCTGGGCAGATGGGTTTCCGCGGACTGGTTTAGCTGGAGCTGTGAGGTCAGAGGACTGGCAAGAACCTCAGTCTGTCAGGAAATTTTAAAACATGAAGACAGAGGCTGTTACTTCTGTTGATTTCAGGAAGTTGTAATAAACACAAAATGGATCATCTCAGGGATGTCCAATGATAGGACGGGGCAGCTGGAACACGGGAGGTTCTATATAAACAAACATAAGGAGAAACTTTCTGACCTTGAGGGTGACAACACTGGAACTGGCTGCCCAGGGAGGCTGTGGAGTCTCCATCCGTAGCGACATTGCAAACCCACCTGGATGCATTCCTGAGTGACCTGATCTGGGTGATGCTGCTCTGGCAGGGGAGTTGGACGAGATGAACTTTCCAGACCTGATTACTCTGTGATTCTCTGATTGTGTGACAGCAACTGTGTGGCAATGACACGGGTACACAGAGGGCTGAAGCTGATGTTATCGTCAGCGTGTAGACACAATCACATCTGGTTTGGCCTGGGAGCTGGTGTTGGCAGTGTGCTTGGCTTCCCACCATATCTCCCTGGGAGCAGTGTGCGGGAGACAGCGCAGGATGCCCGGGAACCAAACACGAGTCACGGGGAAGATCTGCTGAGTGAACAGACACGGGGCAGATGTGCTGAGCCACCGGGGCTTCGCCTCGCCCTTACCCCGTGTGCTTCGGGAAGATGCTGACGTGCGTGGTTCTGTCTCTGTCTCTCCCGCAGCGATGCATCTCCTGGGGCTGAACTGGCAGCTGCAGCCGGCGGACGGACACACCTTCAACAACGGGCTGCGGCCCGCGGCGGAGGACGCGCCGCCCGCGCCACCTGGCGGCAGAGGTGAGACCCTCAGCGCCCGCCCCGGGGAGCGGGAAAAAGGGGTTCGGGCTGCGCTGCCCCCGGGGGAGGGCTCGGTGAGGAACAGAGAGCTTGTTCTTAACACATCTGCCGGCTGCGCCTTAGAGAGATAGGAAAGAGGAAAAGATTGGTAGAGAAACACGTTGTTCTGCTGGAGACAAGTCGAGAGCTTTGGATTTTCACTGAAAAGACAGCGGGATGTGACACAAGGAAAAACTTGTTCCCGGTGAGGGTGCCAGAGCCTGTCAGGGGCTGCCCAGGGAGGTTGTGGAGTCTCCTGCTCTGGAGACACTCAGGACCCGCCTGGATCTGTTCCTGGGTGACCCTGCTCTGGCAGGGGGGTTGGACTAGATGATCTTCTAGGTCCCTTCCAACC
>JAOEGS010005411.1:0-14972 GCA_025447755.1 Corythornis vintsioides
TCTCAGGAAGAAGTTCTTTCCCTTGAGGGTGGTGGATCAGTGGCATAGGCTCCCCAGGGAGGTGGTTGAGGCCCCATTTAATTAGGGGCTAAATGAAAAATTTTCTACATTAGTCCATGATGCTTGTGGTGATTTTGAAAAGTACAGGTGGTTCCCCCCCTTGACCTGCCAATAACCATTCTTTTTGCTGTGCACATTATTGACCCTTTCACATGCCCTCTCTGTTTGCTTTCCCTGCCTCCTTCCCTCTCAGTATCCCTGCAGCCCCTGGCAGAGAGATGATGGAGTGGCTCCAAGGAGTGTAGCTTTGTTGCAGAGCTCAACACCCCTTTCTTTCTCTGTTCTAATCAACATGGGTTCCTGTAGTCAAGGCACAGGCTCAGCATGACAGTGGCATCAGTTCATAAAACTGTCACAGACCATGGGTACATGCTCAGGTTCTGCACAGAATTTAATCTTACACTTGTTATGATGCCTTTATATGCTGTGGCCATCACTTTGGGTGGAAAAGAGTGCTTGGTGAATCATGTATTTAATATTCCCAGGATGCATTGCTTTTTTTTTTTTACTGCAAAGGGCCATATTGATGAAACACTGTTGAGGAGGGACTCCAGAAGGTCCCTCAATCTTCCATACTAATAAGCAGATAATGGTCAGAAAAACATTCTTTAGCTGAGCAAACATACAGAGGACAAGGTTGATTTAACTTGGAAAGTAATTTGCAAATGAACAGGTGGATAGATACTCAAACACAATTATTAGCTGTGTATATTAGTAGAATAAGCAAATACTTTCCTATGTAACAAAACTGAAATATTTGAAAAGCCCTGTGTTGGGGTTTAACCCCAGCCTCCAACTAAACACCACACAGCTGCTTGCTCACTCCTCCCCAAGTGGCATGGGGAAGTCAAAAGAGTTGAGTAAAAAAACTTGTGGGTTGAGATATATACAGTTTCATAGGTAAAGCAAAAGCCACATTTGAATGGAAAGCAAAACAAGGAATTGCTTCCCATGAGCAGGCAGCTGTTCAGCCATCACAGAAAAGCCTGGCTCCAGCCCATATCCCTTGGGAAGACAATGCCATCACTCCAAACACTGCCTCCTCCTTCCTTCTTCCCCTGTCTTGATGTATTGAGCATGATGTCCTGAGGTCTGGAATATCCCTGTGGTCAGCTGCCAACTTTGTTTTCAGCACAGATCCAAAACATAGCCCCATGACAGCTACTATGAAGAAATTTAACTCTATCCCAGCCCAAACCAGCACCCTCTAAAATCTTTGGTTAGCAAATACTGTGAGCACATGAGCACATTTGTATATCCACCTACCTAATTCCAATGCATGCAAGTATGTGTTACTTAAATAATACACCTACAGCTGAGTCAGTCTGTAAAGGTTGCCTTTGAAAGTATGCATTCCATTTCAGTCCTTTGACTTGAGCCTTTTTGCAAAGGCTGTTCTTTCTGTATCTGAAAAATTCTGAGCCTGGTGTGAGATTTAAGAACATGTCAGTTAATAATAATTGAGGGTATGTGCTTGAGCTAGTTGCATAGTTTGGAAACATGTGCTAAAGAAACTTGCATTTTGAGACAAAGATATCCAGGCAGAACAGTGCAAAACCTACAGGTATACACACTCAAATCTTCTTTTGGTGCTAAAAGAACAGGCCCTGGATGAAACAGGACCTTCAGAGATGTGGGAAATTGCCAGTCCCAGTGTGGTGCAGAGTAGTGACTGATACCAAATTCCACTGAAAGTTCATCATTTCAAATTCCAGTGTCATTTGTGAAATAGATGTAGGTCTTTGAGTCCTTTTGTAAATGGGTGTGTACTTCACCAAGGATCCCACGTGTGGCACTGACTGTTAAAATGATGGAATTTGAGGCTATTTGCTTCCTCACACTTTGGTAATTTTGATTTCTAATTTTTTTCTTCTTCCTTAATACAGCCTCAGTCATGAAGCAGCCTGGGGGGGAGTACTGTGACTTCTGACACAGATTATTTGGTGTTAATTCACTGTGGGTATGTTTGGGTAGTGGTTTCCTGATAATGCAGCAGCTAATTCCTGTACTGGCAAAGATACAGAGAACATGAATGAAAGCAGCTCTTGATTTGCCTAAGATTTTATTAGGTCTATTTAGTTCATTTAGTCACAGTCATGACAAATTTGGACAGAAAGGATCAAGTTTCATCCATCAGCCTAACAACTTGAAATGTCATCGTTTTCCTTCTGTTCTCCTGAACCCTTGCTGGTTCTGTACTGCTGCACGTGTCTGTCCCTGCTCCTCCTCCTCAGTGGATACCAAAGACATGCTAGAAAGCCTTTTCCCAACTTTTAGATGTTTCTGTGAGAAAAATGATGCAGGTTTAACAGCATGTGCAGGTATTTGTAGAAAAGCAAATGTGTTTCCCTCTTGGCTGTTTAGTTGTCTGTAACAATAATGTCATAAATAAATAATGTTTCCGTGAGGGAAAAGAGGAGATGTTTATCAGATAGAATGCATGCCAGTTAGGATAACTCTGAACAAAATGTTAACATGGATTAAATAGGAAAACATGCTGCTGGCAAACAAATTGTTGGTGCAAACAGCCTCAGCTAGGGAGTTCCTTTCTCTGTTGGATAGAAATGGTGGCTGCCATACAGACCAGCTTTTAAAATGAAGACATTTGTCACCAGAGCTTCTGGGTCTGTAGAAACATTCAAATGAGAATAATGCACAATAAATAGTACACGGAACTGTGCAAATATTGCAGATTATAGTAGGATCAGAGAGATAATGCCTAAGGGATTAGTACTTTTTCCTTTCCTGAAATTATTTTTCAATCTAATTTAAAACCTGATTTTGTTCTATTGAAGTCAAGGTGAGGCTTTCCTTTGCATTTAGTGCATGCTGCAAACAGGTCATTAATGAATGCAAACTGCTCCCTCCTTGGAGAGTGAGTCCTGATTGTCCACACAATAGATGCATCCTGTACACTGAATTTCTGTGTTTTCTAATACTGTTTTGTCAGTCTAGCTCCTCCTTCTGTGAGGCCTGGTGTGGAGAGATGTGAGGCTAGCTCATCTTCATTCCACTTCCACTTGGCTGTCTTTGCTAAGATTGACATTTAGGGGAAAAAAACCACTGATAGCTTTTGTTAATCAGTGTGCACATCTCCATTAGCAGCTGTACCAAGGCTGCCAGCTACTGCCACACAGGAATTAAGAGCTGAGGAACTGAAGTCAGCAGAAATACTGATGAAGCCTCATTCCTCTCTTGGATTTGATGCCTTTTTTTTAAAGCTGTTGAGGGCTTGATGTCTAAATAGAGTGCAACTCACAAGTGACATCTGTCTTGTAACAATCCTACTTAGCTGTTACAAACCATTTAAGGAAAAGAAAGTAGGTATTGTATATTAGGAAGAAAAAATAAACTAAAGGTGTGTCAGTGCTGTTAAACAAAGCTCAAGCTTCCAGTTCTGCATCTGCTTATGTGGTTTGTGTTGGTTGTTTTGTTTGGTTTTTTTTTAATAAACTGGCCATCCTGAGCTGACTTTTAAATTAATCTTTAATATTTGTATATGTTTGTAGTATTCCTCTCTTTTAGAAACATGTTTTTGCTTGAGAGTTAGTACATTTTTAATATCAGTAAATGGCCCTAATAAATAATGTGAAAATGTAAAGCATCTAAAAATTCCTACTACAGAATAGACCTTATTAATCTGTGATTATCCGATTAGTTTTTATTTATGTGCTTTGTTAGACCCCTGCACTTAGTTCAAAACACAGGAGAAATCTGGTGTTTAATAGAATATGTGATTATTAAACTGGTTTATATATTTAAAGAATAGGAAGAGAGTAAAAAATGGCAAGACAATATTGGAAAGCAGCAGAAGAAATAGAGATAGATGAATTATGAAGAAGGTATGTATATTCAGTCAGTTGCTCTCTATTGGCTGGAGGGTAATATCTGCCCTATTAAAATGTACTGATTTATGGACTAATTAGTTGTACAAACCAAAAATATTTACAGCAAATATTTCTCTCAAGCAATCACCAAACTAGCCAAACATTTGGAAAATGGATTTTTTTGTATTAAAAAATTAAATTCAATATATATTTATGAGCCTATTCAAAGCGTAGAGCTTTTTTGTGACCAAATTTCCAGTAAGCAGGAATATCTATATATCAAAAACTAGTTGTATCAGTAGCTGGACATTTATGGAAGAAATTAAATAAGCTACAGGTATTTAAAACAAAAATGTATTAAGTGTTAATTTACAAAGTCATATTATCATTATTATATGAGCTTTGATATATTAAAAAAAAAAAAAAAAAAAGAGGAAAAACCAAACTTCTTTCTTTTGGAGGAGAATTTCTAGGTTTTGCTGTTTTTTCTGTATGCATGTCTTAATTTCTGAGGCTAAGATACTTCCAATTACTTTGACTCATATACGTACCAGCCTTACAAGAAAGAGTGTGTGTGGTTTCCTTCTAGCCTTAGACTGAAGTGCAAAGAGAAAAACCCAAAACAGCAAAATCAGCTGTGTGAGCTCCATATCAAAACATTGAAACTCTGAGTATGGCAGACAAAGACAATGTTTTGGGAGGTGTGATGTAAAATTGACTTGGATAAGATAATTCCAAGTAAGTGGGTGGCAAATACGTGCAGATGGAAGACTATATAGCTTCAAATTTGTGTAATTTGGATGGAGTAGGGAGCTGTAGGTCTCGGTACTTAACGCAGTGGATGAGGTGTCAGAATTAATTTCTCTTTCTGTAATTGACTATTAAAGTCTCTCAACATCTTCAAGCTTCAGTCTCCATGAGCAGAATGGAAATAGCATGTCTCCCTGCTTTACAGTAGTGTCACGAGGCTAACCTCAGAAATGTCTGGGAGATACTCAGATGCTAGATAGCATCAGTAAAAGCTGTCAAAAAAAATCACTAAATCTCCATAGTTTAGTCATCATCCCTTACATCCTACTCAATGAGAGAATTGTAGAAGTATTTGTGACTCTACCACATCTAGGGAGGCTAAAGAGCACTGCCAACACTAGTTTGTAAGTACCAATCCACCTACTTTTTGCCTGTGGGAGATATGTAGAGCAAAGTAATAAATATATCTTAGGAGGGCATAGAAAAACCTCAGATGGGAGGGGACAAAGCTAGCTGCAGGATGGCAAAAGCAAGCAGTGTGATAAATGTAATGATGGGAGTGCTCTACGTGCTGGGTCTCCCATCCTGCTAAGCAACAGAAATTGGAGGTAAGAGATGTTAACAAGAAGTGCCCAGGATGAGTCAGGGTGACCAGTCATTGCCCAGCACAGTCCTGTGCTCAACAAGGTGGCAGTAGATGTCAATGGAACCTGAAGGGAAAGAAAAATCTTCTCTTCTGAACCCATTTTCTACCTCCTTATAAGAATTACTTGTAATGATTTAGGAGGTGGATGGCAAAGAGCAGATAGAACTGCTGCCCATCTACAGATCCTGGCAAATGTTGATGGCTCAGTGATGACTGGACATGTCCCAGGGGGAGATGTGGTTGTCTGTATATATAATGATGTCCAGAAAAACAATGAAGGGAAACATATTCTTTGTAATGGAATTTTATGTCTTGAATATTGTGGCAAAAATGGTGTCTTGATGAACATACTGCACTGATGAGCTTCAATTTCATTAAATGAAATGCACCATATGGTGCAAAATGCTGTTAAGCTTTTTTGTTTTGCATACACTTCTTACATACTTTATGGTACTGTGTGATGGTGGGAAAGGTATTAAGTTGGTTAATATAAAATTTCTGATTTTTTTTTTTAATGCCAAATCTGTATTTGAGTGGATAAATACTTGCAGCCATAAATAATTTAAGGGTTTTTTTTAGGAATGAATCCATAGACTATGTCTTAATATTTACACCTGTAACTTTGCATTTGCAAGAACAAACATGATGTCTGGGCTGGAGGTTAGCTGAGAATCTGGTCTTGCATATTCTATGAAAAATATTACTCAGATTTCTCACAGGTGAATAAACCACATGCTTGGCTGAATCTAGTTAATTCAATGGTTTAATAAACCTAGAATCCCAATGAGGCTATAACAAATCCCCCTGGCATCTTGGAGTTATGAGAAAGATGTATAAAATTATATGCAAGCAGAAGTACTCTTTTTGAAATCTGAGGAGTCCTTTGCACATTATTTTTTTTGTTCTGATCTCTACATGGAATAACTTCTTATCTGGGGCTCAGTCATGATAATTTATTCGATCAATTATCGTTTGAGGGCAATATCTGGGGTCAGTTTGTATTTGACAAGATTATTTTTTCCTTTGGATAGCTGGTTTTTAACTAGTTTTACAGAACTAAGACAGATGTCTCTCTCTTAATGTCCCTATGAGAAGGACAACTAGCCTGAAGTGGAAATTTCTGCAGCTCCCTTCTCAAGATAAGCTTGTCCATTTTCAGGTGTTAAACCCAAGTTCACCCTGTTCTGTAGTTAGAACCACAATAACTGCAAGCTGACTAGGACTGACTGATTTAGCAAAACAACTGGAAATAAGATAAATGCATAAATTTAATTATGAATAGTAGGTTTCAATTTAATTATGAATTTAGTTTTGTACTCTGAGCTATGATTTGGACAGCTAAGCAATGAAAAACCTGGTCAGTTCTTGGATGTTAAGGAAATAAATATCATACAGGGAATAATCCCACAGCAGGTTCCATTTGCTGTGTTTTGATACAGAACCAAAATCCTAGCTTAGCAATAGTATTGTTCTTGTTGTTTTTTCAAGGTGATGTATGTGTTTGCTATTTTACTGGCATTCACAGGACAGGATGCCCACCTTTAACAAACCTAGAGTGTGTGTTGGAAGGGGTGAAAAATAAATCATAGCCTGCCATTACATGTTATCAAGGAAAAATCCTACTGTATCTTCAGGAAATCTTCACTGCTTCTGAAATTAGGAATTTGATTCAATTCAGTGCCTCCATTTGCCACTGAATTGAATCAAAAAGCAGCTAAAGCAATGCTGAGTGATGTAAATTTCCTCTCTTAAAGATGCACACGTAATTTTAGAATTAGACTTTGAATCTGGCAGCAAAAACTTAGATTCAAAATTATCAATTAGTGAAGTTCTGTGGAGTTCAGAGGAAAAATAATGAAGCTGAAGAAAAGGATGATTGATAAGAAAGCTTTCCACTGAATGTACTCCTATATAAAATTGTAATTTTATTAATAGGTGAGGGGAGGATAAAATGCACAAAATGGTAGCTATATATATGTAAAGCTATATATTCTGCCTTGGTTTAGAAAAGAATAAGTATATGAAATTGGAATGCAGCTGAAATGATTGTGATCTGCTATTCATTACACTTCAGCACTGCTGGCAAAATCCTGCCCAATGAAACGTGTGCTCCATGCATTCTTAGCACTTTCACAAAGCCTTCAGTTTATAACAGCAATTAAAGTGCATCTTTTCCAATAATTACCCAGTCTGCATTTGGTCTGTGCTAATAAGCTTTAAGAAACCTTAAATTCCATATTTTAATATCAGAAATCCACTTAATTATAGGTAATCTTCAGCTCTGCACGTCACCTGCATTAGCATTTATATTCCTTATTGAGCCTGCAATATAATTTTCTGTTTATTGTGAACATCCCTACTAAAATATATCTGTAATCTCATGGACACCATAGCTGGCAACCAGGTAAGTTCTGAATTTATCTTTGCCTGATCTAACTTAGCTAACAGAGAGAATGGCCTTGTGAATACCATTCTGCATGAAGGGCCAAAGTGACCCCCTGAACAAACACAGCTTATCTTCATCATCATCTTCATCTTGTAGAAATGAAGACCCAATTTGCCTGCCTGTTTCTAGAGGCTGGATATTGGTCTGAAAAACTTGCTTCCTCAGCAGAAAGCATTTATCCAGGAAAGCAGTGTGCTAAATTCTGCTCCGTTGACCATTTGAAAGAGGTAGCCAAGTAGAATTTATTTCTCTCAGGAATGAATCTTTTTGCTGATTAATTGTTCTCCAAGCTGGGCGATTATGCTGGTAAAATATTTACAGCCATTGTGATGAAAATTGCCAGGAAATTAATTCACACGGTTTTGCTACCTTTTGATTTTATTAATTTATTTATTTTCCTAGGACTCTGAAGCACTGCTGTGGTTTTGGCTTGCCTCTCTATTCTTGCTATCCTTCTCTGTCACACTCAGTAATTGGCCTAATAAAAGCAGAAACAAGAATTTATTATACCTTGGGCAATATTTGAAACAAACTTTATTTGCTGGAGCAGCACTTTTTATCTACTTGCTGCTGTATATTTTGACAATCCTTCTAAATATAATTTTGACTTTATTAAAAGTTAAATCTTGGTTGGGTTGGGTTTTTTTTTGTGTTTGCTGCTGTTATGGCAGTTTCCTAGTCAGACTAGTACATATATAAACATATTTTAATGAAGCTTTTGGAGAAAAAGCTACATAAGCTGTGGCTAAATCTACTTAATTACTGCCAGAATCCACAAAAAAGGTATGAATGAAACAATAGTTTCTGTAACACCTTGTAAATTAATCTTGGAATAATTTCTGTGATTAATTGAGGCAACAAAGATAAAAATTATTCAACTTTTCTTAACTTTTCCAAGCTTGGAAATGATGCCATTTACATTTACAATTGTTTGCAAAAATAATGACAGTAGTAAAAATAAACCCAGATTAGATTGTTATGAAATAGTTTCCACTGTTAAACCTGGTTTTATTCTAATTTTTTTTTTTTCCTAAACAAGGCCTTAAGAAATATCAATAAGTCATCCTGGAACTGTTTATGCAGGAATTTTTATTCTTTGAAATCTTCCAGTGTTAAAGCAACAAGAAAACATTTAGAATGTCCTTTGGTGGAATCTTATTACACTTGTTATATATGTAAACTGATATTCTTTGATGCCAGCACGTTGCCCATACAGAGAAATCTCTGCACAATTAAATGAAAGAAAAAAGAAAAGGACTAAAGAAAAAGTAATTTTTTTTTTCTCTTATCTGATTAGAATCAAATACATTAACAAATTGTCTGGTAACACAAATAGGCAATAATACAAAAAATCTACATTGTACATTGTTTCAAGAAAAATAACTTCATTTGAATACAAAAGGATAAATACACTTTTTTTTTTTGTCCTATAGCCACTCTTGTACAGTAGGTGAACACAGCATCTTACTGATGCAGTGCTGCTAAG
This sequence comes from Corythornis vintsioides, assembly GCA_025447755.1. Classification (NCBI taxonomy): domain Eukaryota; kingdom Metazoa; phylum Chordata; class Aves; order Coraciiformes; family Alcedinidae; genus Corythornis; species Corythornis vintsioides. The sequence goes on from JAOEGS010005411.1 coordinate 9,216, forward strand.
GTATACAAGGATAGAACTGGCTTGAGTTTTCTTGAGGGGGCTGTTACACATGTGCATCACTAACATCAGACAAAGAAATCTTTCAACCAACGAGGGTTACAGAGCAACGTTCACTAAAGCACAGGTTGGGAAGGATTTGGGGATTGAAGCAGACCAATATGGCAGCTTTTACAGATTTCCTTATACCCACAATGCACTGACAGCAAAGAATGCCTTTATTTGGTCGGTCCACACACCAGGTGGAGGTGCAGTAGCTCACCATATAGGAGTAGCAAATGTTTTTTTAAATACTCTTCTCATTCTGGGGGCTGTCAAAGCCATTTCAGTCCCGTCAGCTTTGCTAGGGCTGTTTGGAGAGAACAGGCAGCTGCCAACTTCTCAAGTCAGAAGTGACCAGTGTGGACTCGGTGCCCTGTCCAGAACTGATGAATATGGCTTAGTTCAGTTAGGCCGTCGTAGTTTGGATGTGGTTATTTTCTCTCTCTGTTTTTAGAAGCAAAGACTCAGATTCTGTTTTGTTTCCTTGTGGCAGGCTCGTTTGGAGCAGTCTGGCTGTGATGCCATCAACCATAGGGAGTCTAGCATGTGCAAAGTCCAGTTGCTCCTGCTAGAGCAGTCAGCAGCAGTAAAGGCCAGTGTGCTATTGCCCCCCGGGCAGAGTTCTGGCTGCAGCCTCCTGGATCCCTCTCACACTTGAGCTTCTCACACAGAATGCCAGTGTAAGCTGGAGGGCACTGGCACCTCACGTTGTTGATGCAGGTTCCTCCGTTCTGGCAGTGCAGGAGCTCGTTGTCACAAACATTTGCTGCAAGACAGCAGGGGAGGGGGGGAAAGAAAAGCAGGCTAAATACATCTACAGGAGAAACTGCACTCTAACCAGCATTTACACCACCAACCTCCCCACCCCACTCCCCACCCCCCCGAGTCATGTAAACAGGGCATGTCTTTTTTTTTTCCAAACACTTTGAATTTCATTTTTTAAATTACATTTGATTTTTTTATTTTATTTTATTTTTTTTAGGTTCTGGTCTTAGAGAACCGTATCTTACACTTCAGACCACTGACTAATGAGTATAATGATGAATAATGAAATAACATGATTATTAATACCTGCTTTGTACCAGTGTCTGCATTTTTATAGTTACTGCTGAGCTGGAACTGTAGGCAGGTATGTTGTTATTTGAGAGAGGCAATGTATACAGAGCTTTTGGAAAGCATGAAGAGTGGTTAAAAATGAAACATGGCTTTGCTAAAGTCAAAAGATCCATTTGAGAAGGCAGGGTTTGATTATCAAGAACTGCATATATGAATAATCTGCAAAAATCACACAAAAAAATAAGGCAAGCACAGGCAGGAAATTCATGTTATTTGTTGGGGATTACATGGTATACACATATGGGAAGAAAAGATAATGTTGTTTTCATTACAGATTAAATATTTCTTCTTAATTAGATTTGCTACTTTGGTATGAGAGTCACTGGCATCTTAAAACTATCTTAGAGACAATAATTCCACCTGTCAGAAAAAAAGAGTAATAAGAGAAAGTAATGCAGGCAAAAGTTTTAGAGCTGCATTTGAAATACTGACAATGTTTACTTTGAATTAATATCAGTTGGAAAATGTTTTCTGTGTTAATATGTTGAAATATGAGAAACATGGTACTTAAATGTGTCAATCTCTGTTTTATTACAGATTATCCCCCTCGTGGAATATGTTCTGACTTCCTTGAAGAGGAATTTCAAGTAAAGGTCTTGTACCAACTATCTAGGTAGAATGTAACAGTAAAAGGTTTTGCTCAGAGTATTAGGAAAAAGATAATTTCATTTAGAAGCAGACTCCATATGATTTTCTGTTTACCTATACCTTAGCCTGAAAATAGCCTAAATAATTCAGAATAGGGGAAATAATTATAATTTTCCTGTAAACATTGTTATTTATTGCTACAAAAAAGTACATTTATAAATGTTAATTATTTTAAAAGTCAACCCAATATAATAAAAACTAAAATTGAAGGGGTCAATGTTCTTAAGTGATGCAATTCCACATAAATTTGTACTATTTTGTTAACCAGTGACCTTACTGGTAAACTTATCTGTCTTGGCTTGCTATCAGAAAAATAATTTTCCCACTATGGAATTATCCTCTGACAACTGCTTTCTAATCTTCTGCATTTAAGGGGGCCAAATAATAATTCAGTGTAAGAAATGAATAGATGTAACAGAGAAACAACAGTTAAATAATATTTTTCAGTAATTATTTTATCATTCAAAGTATTTTTCCAAGAATGATGGATTTGACTTTGTCCAGTTTCTGAGTTGTGATGTCAGGGTTTGGGTACTGAGGTACAAAACCCAACATGTTTCTGAATTTCAATGTTCTATATTTACACTACAAAAAATAGTATTTATATTCTGTTCAGGGGAAGAGTGCATCACCACCAGATAAATGTGATGAGATGAACAGCCCAGAAAAATAGAGCAGGCAGAAAAAATGAACTGTATTTCAAGCCGATATTTGAGTTACATCTCTTATAATTGAAGGTACATATCTTTAAAGCTGATTTTATTCACATTGTGTATATTTAGCCATATCAATATGCAAAATCAAAACCCTTTATCTGATGGTCCAGCTGCTCCATCTGCCTTTCCAGAGTGCTCAGTGCTGGGATGCTTCTTACAATTCAGGCAATGAAAATGGTGACATTTCCTTCCCAGAAATACTGACTATTGTTTGTCTTGAATAATTGAGTGGAACACAATAGATAAATACCACTTTAAACATCAGATGAGACATTTTGTGTTTGGCCCAGAATATATTACCCAAATTTTCCCAATTATTCAGTAAACCAGTTGTATTTTTCCAGTAGCTTTTCTATTGTTAAATTTATTTTGACACCTGTATGCTGTTATTTGAAGGGGCTGTCAGCCCAGACTGATCTGTAGCTGCAGGTTGCTGGAGTTGGATGCCTGAAGTGGTACCTGATGCAGACTGCTATCAGATGCCTCTCATTATTGCTGTCCACCCAATTCTGGATGCAGTGCCATAGATGCTGATTTTTAAACCACACCATTTATTTCTCATTAAAAAGATTCAAAAAGGTACTTAAAGGATGGATCAACAGGTTCTCCTTCATTGTTCTTAGCATGCTTTTAAAAGTCTGGTCACAGAAATGCATTAGAGAAAAAAAATAGTTTTTAATGTTCTCATCAAATTACTATGGAGATGAACATTCTTGAATTGTTAATCTTTATTGTCACAGCTTTTTATTCCTTTCATACTTGTGTCTCTTTCTCTTGTGCACACATGGACACACATATATGTATCATGTAGAGAGCAACTGTGGTGATTTGGAAGTTAAATAAAACCATTTTTTAAATGTTATTAAATCCTCCCCCCTCCCTTTTTTTTCCTATTTTTATTTTAATTTTATTGTGACCAAATCTAATACCATTTCCACCTTCCCAAAAGCACAGTCAGGATTATTTTAGAAACTTTAATAATAACTAATTATGTTGATTCAGTTTAGGAGCTGGATTAGCTACAGCTAATGAGTGGAGCACAGAAGCAGCATGAAGTGTTTTCACTGGTGCACTTCAACTGAAATTTCAAACAAAATTTATGCCTTAAAAGTGGTTGACATGCTGCCAAGAGAAAAACAAGTCAGCAATCGATTGCCAGTGTTAAAACAGTATTTTTCTAGGATGAATGGAAATATTTGCAGTAGAATAAAGGAAAAATGTAAATGTTCTAATCAATTTCCAATCTAAGCCGTGGTCTGATTATGGGATTCTTAAAACACTATGTAAAAAAGATAGAAAAAAAAGCAGATATAAAAATGGATAGCTATTTGAAGCTTTTCTGGCCTTGTGGAAACCTTCCCTCTCCCCTCCAAATCAACAAAGTCCTGCAATTAGTAGGAAATACCATTTTTAAATGAAAATGTAAATATCTTTGTCAAAGTAATCAATAATAAAATATTGAAGTCTTTTTTTGTTTTTTTTTTTAGGACAAGACCTCTATGAATGATGATGAAAGATGCCCTGCCACAAATCAAAAAATATTGATATGAAATCCTAGTGTTACTCCCTTTGGAAATGGAATTAAATATAAAGGAAAACAAGGGGAAAATATCCAGTCTTTTTACCAGCTCAAAGCAGTTCAAGGAGTAAGTGATGTGCTAGTGTTTAATAGAATTTATATTACAGAAAACATAATGAAATGTATTGAGAGTAGTCCAAGAGGGTAGAATGTACATTTTGTACCTTTCTTTCTGCTACTTAAATTTTGGTTTAGCTTGCCTACAGTAGCATTTTATTCAGGTGGGTCACCTGAATAAAAATTAAATTAACATATTCAAAATGACACCTTTTTTTTGGATCTGGGATAGGTGGTGTTCATATTCTGTATCAAAAGATGGATTTATTATGAAATTTTCATTGTGAGAACAGCATAAAGGCCATTAATGATAAAGTCAGAAAGAAAACTCTTTTTTTAGAGCTTCTTGCCTCCTTTCTTGAATTCTGGAGTCTTTAATTTCAAGCAATGTTTTGTGTGATGCCTCCCTGGGCAGGTTGGTGGATTGACATCTCTCAATATGTTATGCAATATTTTGGTCTCTTCTAAAGCACTGATGCAAGTTTTGACCCTACTCCTGTAGTGAATTTTCCATACTGTTTGGCAGTAGTTGGTGTGAATGGCAATACAGAAATCAGGAGTAATTTTTGACCTGTTGTTCATAACTTTGAAAGCATCATGTCTGAATAATTATTCTTGAATGTTTGTTATCTCTAATGCATCTCTCTCCTTAGTACTTCTTATCTAGTAAAGAATGTAACTTTAATTTAAATTAAATTCATTTAATTTAATGTAAATTAATTCAATTTATGATGCAGTTTTCAGCACACATACTAACAGAATAATCTCTGTCAGCATAGTAAGTATAAAGCATGCATAAAGAAACCCTTGTTTTCAGTAATGATTTTCAGAGGTAGCTTCAATATTTGCTTGCCTGTATATGGTGAGCTGTAACCAGCACATTGAAAGTGTCATGAAAAAATGAGGAGGTTTTATCTCACTACATCCATTCAGTAAATTGAAACGAAGCACAAGTGATTTCTTGTCAAATACAGAATTAGCTCCTGTGAATACTACAGACATTTTGTAGCTAACATGCATTATTCTCTGAAAATGTGATTATTTAATCAATAAATGGTAAAAGCAATCACAGAATATTAAATAAATTGCAACAAACAAGGAAGGTTTTGTGTATGCTTAGTAAGAATACAGACATCTGCACATACACAGAGCAAATGTGCACGAGAAAAACTCTGCAGTTGTAAACTAGTAGTAATAGTTTTTCCATAATATGTCAGATGAAACATGAATGGAACTGGGGAAGGCAAAACACAGTCTCTTTCAAAGGCAAAAATTGTTTACAGTTGTATCAGAACATAAGTGGCCACAACCAAAATATTTTTCAGATTGCCAGACTTAGCAACAAAAAGTTATTTCTGGTTTTTTTGGAAACAGTCCTCTAAATAGAATATGTAATTATGTGTTAAAGATCTCTTCTGCAGAGCTCCACTGACTCATCAGATTTCACCCATACAAAGGAAGTATTAGGACCCTCAAATTGTGTCACTTAAATGTCTTACTCATTTAAATAACTAAAGTTAGTTAGTTATTTAAATAAATAATAACTTTAAAAGGAATTTAAATAATTAAATAATTTAAAATGTAATTTAAATAAATAGTTAT
>JAOEGS010005411.1:31048-48799 GCA_025447755.1 Corythornis vintsioides
ATATTTCTGTACAGCATAAGCTCAGTGAAACAGATGAAAGCCACATACTACATGTCCAGGCAAATAATTTTTTGAGCATTGTTAAGACAGCAGAATGAGATCTTCTTTTTCATACCTAGTTCAGTCCACTTGCTTGCCCAGTCATTTGTTTAGATTTCAGTAGAAAAATAGCAAACAAACTAGAATTGATAGAAATTAAATTACTTGGAATTCTGTTTCACCATGAAAAGACCTGAAATGAGTTTTAAATCAGTGTGAGCTTGGTAAAACATGGCAATTTGATGTCTGTTCCTTAAAAGTGGCAACTGCATGTAATTGTTTGTCTTCTGAATTTGATCAGATAATTTGGACAAACCTGGAAAATATCTGAACAGTTACAAAATCAGGGTGAGATTTGTTCAGAAAATGACAATGCTATGAGTGAAACTTAATGAGTGTTGTTAGCAAATGTATAGGCACTAGCTTGCACTTCCAGAAACTGTCTAAAGCTTTTACAAATACTCTGGTTTAGCTAAAATCAGTCTAATTATACATTTGGCCCCAAAAATCCTTATTAAAATAACATTATTTGGTTTATAATGTCCAAACCTGAAAATTTACTACAATTATTAAACTATATGCATACTATTATATTATTTATATGACTGTGAAATTTGTCCTACAGAGCTCCAGACCAACTGACGTGGCACATATTGGTACTCAATTCTACTCCAGAGACACACATTGATTTCCATTTTCATTCCCCATCCCCCCCACCATAGTTCCTGTCACTACAATATGTCAATACTTAACAAATTCAAACTCTATTTTGCCCAGTAGGTAAGGTAAAGTGCAAGGGTGGCAACAACCTTCTTCTAAAAGAGGTGGTGAAAGGCAGGGTGGGAAACTGCTTTTGTTTTTGAGATGCACAGGATCTAATTTTTCAAAATATGAATAAAAGTGAACTGAGATTTCAAACAGCACTTCACCTGCTTTTTGTTGCAACTGTAAATGTTCTTTTGTGACCCAAAGCTCAAGTGCAAATAGAATACTGTTAACAACCACACTGTGAAAAAGTGTGATTTAAATTACTTGTAAAATGGTAATAAATGATATAAAATAGTAATAAATAAAAGTAGTAAATAAAAACTGAGCTTTCTGGCAGAAGCTGAGAAAATCTAGTTTTCTAAGGTAACATTTAACTGTGTTGCCCATGAAAACCTCCTTTCCCTTAATATAGTATCTTTAATATTAATTGATTAATTATCACATTCATTCTTTAATTCTTTATTTATTGAATTTCTCTTCAGATATATTTGCTGAATGGTCACAAGTCCAGATTTTCTGCTTCAGAGGTACTCATCACTTGAGGAGGCAGTGGTAATCTCCAGATGTCTTGTGTTTTGTTGATGGGGTTTTTGCTTGTTGTTTGATATTTTTTGTTTGTTTGGTTTTATTTTTTTAAATGACTATTTTTATAGAAGATTTGTGTGGCTGAATGGTCAATTTAATGGTGCCAGTAATTATATTCTCTCGTGTGTTTCTCAGTCTTAAAAATCAAGATCAAGCCCTTGTAGAAATCTGTCTTTAACGTGTGTGTGGAAGAAGGCAGAGAGACAGGGAGAAAAGGGGAAAGCAAATCATGAGAGGACTCTCCAGAGTTTCTGGAAGTAGATGGTCAAAACAGTTAGAAAGAATAAATCTTATGAATTTACTACACAAGATCTTTGCAGCAGAAGTCTAATCTTGCATATATAGACATGGTATTTCCACTTGTTTACAAGACCATTTAACCACAAGAGAAGGGAAATATACCACTAAGCATTGAAACATCTGCTCTAGCAATATTTATGCAAAATTTCAGCTCTTACTTTCAAGGATATTAAGTATACATCCTTTTTTTTTTTTAACCTTTAGCTTTTGTCTACTTTTCACCAATCACATCAGGTAAGGAGCCAGTGTTTTGCAGTTTGATTGTCCAGGGATGTCGTTTTAAAGGTATGAAAGAAAAGTTACTCAAGGCATTGAAGATTAACACAGAAAAACAAAACAGTGAACATGCAGAGAAATTACCTTTTGTCTTTTAGTAAGAATTTTAAATTTGGAGTGAATATGCTGTTATTTTAATACCCAAAACTTCTTTCACAGTTGGCAAGACATGCACGTTTGCATACATCAGCGGGAGCTCCTCGGGGCGTTAACAAGAGGACGCTGAAAGCCTCTTTAAATGAGTGGATGGCACAGTCAGTTTACTGTCCTCATCCGGGTGTCTCCAAAAAGCTTCAGGCAGCGTGGCATTTTTACAGCTCCTACAGCCTTTTGCTCATTTTTTTTTTTGTTCTGAAAGTAGCTGCACGTGGTAGCACACAGATGCAGAGGCAGCCAAGTGGCAGGAGAGGGGCGACTCTGAATTACTTACGTTGACAGCCCAAGCTGTGCCAGATATATCCCGGCAGACATTTATCACATTTAGGCCCTGATGCTCCCTCCTTACACTCACAAAATCCTCTGTCATTACAGCGATCATGGACTGAACCAAAAGGGTTACAATAACAGTCTGCAGAAACAAGACAACACATACACACTGGATTCAGGTCTGGGTATGGTGATCATTCATTCAATACCAATACAGGCTGCATTTCCAGTGCTAAATTTAAAGGAAGACTGTCTATTAAGGATATCTAGTGTTTATAACTACTAGAGGTCCATTTATTTGTTTCATTTCAGGAAGAGAGATTTTGTGATGTGAAGACAGAAAGTAAACAGAAAAAATAGAAAGGCAGAGGATACCAGGGTCTTTGAGGATAAGTGACTGTAACAGCTTCTCTTTTGATAATAATAGTTTTGACAATTTAATGAACGTTAGAAAAGCTTTGTATAGTATGGAAATATAAATGTCATCACGTTGAAATGTTTCACATGATTAAAATAGGCTTCTCTAGATTATTCAATATTTTTGAAAGTGCTGAGCATCTTTCCAGGGCTATATAAATGCACTCTGCTTATTTCCTAGATAGTCTTCCTTTATAGTTTTGAGCAGTAGAATAATTGATGTGGATATTCCCCGTAGAATTGATGAGATTGTATTTATCAGTGACTTCAACAAACCTTTTACATATTTCACAATGAAAATCTTGAGGTGAGCAATACAGTAATGCAAAAAACTGATGAGAACTGGCTTTACACTGCCATGTTCATCCCTCTCACCTCCCAGTGGTTGATGGAAAATACAACAAGGCTCACTCCCTGCTGTATATTTTCCACGTGTGTTCACCTAATTTGGAAATGACTAGGGCAACCCATTTCCTTCCACAACACTTACTGTGTTGTTCATTCACAGCCCTTTTCTTTGATGTGAACACAATATCCATGTTCAGCTTTCAGCTGGCTGAACAAAGATGACAGGACAGCAGCTATTAGTGCTCATTTTTGACACTTTTCAGTTTACTTTTTTATTATTATTATTCTTTTTCTAAATAAAGGGCTGTATCTTGTTATGTAGATCCATGTAGACCCAGAGTAACTCCACTGTCAACTGAGACCACAGATACCTTTTGGCAGCATCTGTTCTCTGCTGCTATTGAAGGCAAAAGATGCACAAATAGATTCCTGGATCTGAGCAACCTGCTGGGAGTCTGGCTTTACACATCTGTGAATCAGTCCTACTTTGATGACTACCTTTGGCACTTTTTTCCTAGCATTAGGTTAAACCTCAGGGATATTGGAAATAACAAAATGGAGTTGAACTGGGATGGAAAAGATAGTAAAAAAAAAAAATCCAATGGGAAAAACTGCCACAGAGGAAAAAATAACCAGGAAGACATTTGTCATCTGTTTTATCAGTGTTAACTATAAATTACAGATGGCACTTTGAACGTTTGTCAGACTGAAGAATAGTTACTTTTGGCAAATAGAGTCAATTAGCTAGCAAGATTCATTAATGAAGTTGAAAAGTGACATGCCAAAAATACTGTGCAAGGCTGAACAGAATTATAGCACAGTGAGTGCCATTTGAAAAGCTGGCAATTCTGATGTTAATGAGATATATGAAATGTTTACATAAACAGGCACAGAACTGAGAAAGATTGAATGCAGGAAGTAAAATTTGCTTGAAGAGGGTTTGTGGAAAACCCTGAAAGACAAAAAACTTTGAATTACATTAGAAACAGGGGTCCTGATTCTGCTACAGTAAAAATAGCTTAGCTGGGCATAATGGAGTGACAGTAATTTAAACAAGTATTTGTCAAATAAATGTATGGCCTGTGATACTGAATGTTATAGATACATAATATTTTTCAGAAAACAAGAACCTGAATTAGTGCAAACTTTCCTACTGAACTCTATCATATAAATACTTAAGAAGTACCAGACCCATACTGTGCTGTTTAAGGAAAAGCAGATGTTTGGAATAAACTTCAATACAAAAAAAAAAAATCCTTTTACACCAGGTTCCAGGATGGGGAGAAATCCCTGCAGATCTGAAGTGGGAAGGAATTTTCCTCCTAACCTCCATCTGGTGTTAGCTGGAAGGGTGGGAAGATGACAATTGTAGTAATCTGTTCACTGATACTTTATCAATGTGATGTTGTCAAGTAAACAGTGAAAATAAGTAAAAAAAACCCAAAAATCTGTTGTGAAAATGGACTGAAGCTTGTAAACTTGCTTCTTTCAGTCTGGGTTGACAGTGGCTACAGGATAACCCCAGGGTTCACTTCATCAAGTATCATTAGGGTTTCTAAATGTCTCACAGGTTAATTACAGCCTAAGCCTAAGTGCCTGCAAGGTTGGCTTTCTCATAGGTGTGATGATAATTACTGTTTTAGTCTTGATGTTGTAAGGCAAAGGAAATTTTTATTACTCTGGGTCTACTTGGTGGTTTCCATGCTCTCCATGCTTGCCAGTGTGTTTATCCACTGAAATAGAGGAGGACTTTGTCAAGATCTTGTAGAAACAAAAAGCTTTCCATGTGGTTAAAATCTTTTTCACTGTAAGCATGTCGAGTGAATTACTTTTAACTTTAAAATACCTTGATTTATTTAGAAACTGTACTTGCCCATATGATGTAATTTTGCAGTTAACTGTCAATTTCACGATTATTGAAATGCTTTATTTTAGGAAATAAAATTTATTTTGCTTCTAAAGAAATTAAGAGCATGATGAAACCAGATTTAAATTCCACTACTTTGCATTTGGTTCACTGGTAAAAACTTTCTCAGTATTTCAATTCTTTGTAACTTGTTGGTTTAAAAAAAAAAATAAATTAACATTTTACATTCTTTTCATTTAGTTAGCATCACCTAAGATTCACAGATTTGCTATCCATTTACTTACCATATACATTTATTAAAACTACATAAGTAGTTTTGATAAATGAGAGCCAAAGCCCTATTAGCTGCTATTAAACTACCTCATCCAAACATTTACAAAATTTTTACATATATGGCTGAAGAGGAAAGAATTAGCCTGGAAAAATGACTCTCATATGGGAATAAGACTTGCACATGTCACTGGAAATCTGCTTACTAAAATGTTCATGCCAACATTTCACTCATACTTAAAACCCAAAACTTTTAAACTCAGAGAAAAGATAAATGAGCATTTCCAATAGAGCAAGACTCTTTGTGCTTAACCCAGAAGGGTGGTGAATCCATCAGCTCTTTCAGAGATGAAAATATTCTTCATTTTGCCTGATAAAATCTTAGGAGCCCCAGTTCAGGAAAGCACTTTCAGCAAAAACTTCTCTATTATCTGAACAGCACTAGGGTACCTGCTTCACTTCACTGATTTTAAACAAGTAGTATGAAAGCCTGAAGTTAATTCAGCTAGGATAAATACAGTTGGTATGCAGCATGATCACTGTGATGCTGGAAGCTGTCTGGGTTCAACAAGAATATTATTTATTTAAAACAAATTACCTAATATGGAGCAAACTTGGGTTTGATCCTATAGTGATCTCCCATGGTTCAGTTCTGATGGAAGGCTAAGGGAATTCTGCTTGCATGAAGGTGGGAAAGTCAGCAAATGCATTATGTTGCCTTTTTTTTCCTTAAATGAAAGGTTTTAACAATTTATTTATTTTTTTTTTTTTATGAAGAGTCTGGGCAATTTTGAAATGCACAGTTGTTTACTAAGACATTCTAAATACATCACTTAGAAATTAATTTAAAATTTACTTAGTTTTGACTCCTGGTTTATTAACTTCCTTGTCTTACATAGCTGCAGCTGCTGTCTTAGCATTTCAGTGTACATGGAAAACCAACTTACTAAATGAGCTGATAAAACATCCCAAATAGAGTAATTTAGTGTTGTATTTATAGGCTTATTTAGGCAGTTGAAATTATACAGCCCTGATGTCATACTGATGATGTCTGTCATCAATATCAAACAAGTATGAGGGACAGTGTTGTTTTTGTTTTTTTTTCCAAGAACATTTGATTGGGTTAATCTCCTCAGCACAGTCCTACAAAATCAGGACTTGCCTACTAAATTTATTGGCTTAGACTAATTAATGTCAAAGAAGATCATGCATTTTCTGGAATGTGTTGCCAAGCAAAGTTAAAAGAAGGACCCGTGAAATGCAGTGCGTGGATGGATCTGGGTGTTTGTCATGAAATAAAATGTAAATCTATCAAGCTGCAGATTGAACCAAATAATAGCAACCTAAATCGTTTCTGGCTTGAATCTCAGCAATGGATTATACAGAATATTAAAATATATTCACCCATAGCCTATTTTGGCATTAAAATAGAACTACTTTTTGCTTCTTGGGAACTGAAAAGTAAAGAAATCACTACGAAAATCCAGAAGAGGTTCTTCTGATGTTTATGTCTTCAAGGAACATTATATAAGGAAATTATTTCTCTTTTTGTTACTAGACTGACAACTTTTTTGGCTACCTGTTAACTACTGGCCATTGAGGTTTCCTTTATTGACTTTATTCAGTCTTCTGGATCTGTTCCTGTGTGGCCTGCTCTGGAAGGTGGGTTGGACTCGATGATCTCCAGAGGTCCCTTCCAACACCTATGATTCTATAATTCATCTACAGCATCCTAACTCGTGTCTATATACTATCTGTGGTGACATCAGAACAATGTATATTTTTCTAGTGTCATAAAGCTCTTTCATTTTTTACTAATAAGCTTTTCTTATTATGTTCTGACAATTTAATTCTGCATTTTAGATATTTATAGCAGAAGCCAAGTCTAAGCACTGTTTTCACCTGGGAATCCCTTTCCTGAGTTAACATACTGTCAAACTGATTTGAGAAATTCTGCTCCTAACCACATGGATGTCATTTCAGTTTCTTCTCTAAGGAGAGGGGAGGTAACACTGCATGGGAGCAGAATTAGCTGCAATGTGCTTTTAGGAAATTTAAGAGAATAAAAGGGGTGAATAAATACCCCTCCCTATGTCCTATTGATGCAGCTGGCAGCTTTTGTATGTCTCCAGTATATATTCAAGAGTCTGTACTAATAATTCTGAAAGTTAGCTTGGGAACAGATATTTATGACTCAACCCTTCAGATTTCACGTGTGGGACTCCAGCGTGGCTCCTTCCTGCTGAACAACAGCACAATCAGTTTCTCAGGGGCTTCCAGGGAAAAAATCTTCCCAGGACCCTTAGCCAGGGAGGTTAATCATCACATACAGCTCTAAAATACCTCCTTGGGGCTACAGGGGCGATGGAAATGAGGTGAAAGCTCTACACAGATGTTCTTATCCATTGAAAAAGCTCATTCTGGCTTGACTGGCAAGTAAGCAGCAGCGGTCTCTAGCAGCTGCCAGCAGCTCAAAAGGCAGGCACAGGAGAAAAGCCACAGTTACCCCGGGACTGACCTATGCAAACATTTTCATCGTCCAGCTCTGCAGAGGAATTTCTGAAGTAGCCCAGCCTGCATAACTCACAGTGCTGACCTCTAGTGTTGTGCTTACAGCTCACGCAAATGACCGTATTGAGCAGCTCGATGTAACTGCACCGGTTGGAGTGCCCGAAGCATTCACAGTCTTTCAAGGAAGAACAGAGATGTATACCAAATGTATACAGCAGCAGAGTAATAGCACATTACATGCTTAGTAAAAAAAATGACCCATGGATGCCATGACTAGAAGGATGAATGGATGGCACACACATGTTCATCACACGGACAACAGCAGATGTTTATCTGCAATGGGAGTGAAGTTTGTTTCAGGCAGGTTTAGCATGACCCCGACAACCATGGCATGATGTCAAAGGTTGCCTGTTACTGGCAGACCTGATGGAACTGAGGCATTTGCAGTTGTAAACCTTTCCAGGGGTACTGGAGGCTTGGTTTCCACTGATAGAAAGGCACATCTCTTTTGCACGTTTGAGATGAGTATAAATCAAGTCCTGGGAAAAACTTCTTCACGTTCAAATTATTCAATACAGTGGATAAAACTGTCAAGCTTCATCATGCTTAAATCCACAACTGTAAGCAAAATACAAGCTTTCTTCTGGTGTAAATAGTGAGTATTCAAAAGTACTTTGGAACCCGGGGTACTGCAAGTGGTTAGGCACCTTTGGAGCCAGGCTGTTTTATTTCAAGACCAAACCAATCTCATTTGGTAATTCTGACCAGTGCCTCCTAAAGCAATTAAGGGAGAAGAAAAGTAAGGAAGAGAGATGTTATTTAAAAGCCACTGTAATTCTGAGGTAAGCATTAGCCCATTTTTAGATTCTGAGAGGAAAAATTCATTTGGACCAGAAAAAAAGAATGAAAACTCTGAAATGTGTACTCACTAGAAAGCATGCCATCTGAAATGCAACTGACAGACACTTTAAAAGAAACCCCTTTCATTAAACATAGAATGCTAGTGCCTTTTAGTCTTTAATCACAAGTGATGCTTGGTTTTATGCAGGAAGAAGAAATTAGCAATATATCTATATAGAAGGCACAGTTCTGCTTTGAGTACAAAGTTTGTGTAAGTCTGATCACTCAATTTTGATATTATGAGCCCAGAATGGGCAGGAAAGATTATTAGGATGATCTGAAGTAGATTAGAAGTAGAGAGCCTACTCAAAGTGAAGACTAGCATAATTTGATTTGTTTTGTCTAGGAAACTCAAGAGAAGGGATATCACTGGCCTTATAAATACATCAAGAAGATGGCCTGCAGCCATCCTGAGTATCTGTGCTAATGAACAATACTGGCACAAGAAAAAATGAGTGTTAATTGATCATTGAGAAATTTCAGCTGGAATTTAGGAGATGGTATCTAGCCATTAAGCACTGAGGTTCTTGGGAACTTTTCCAGTCTGTAGCAAACCCACTGATTAAAACTTTAGAGATGTAGTTTATTAACTAGTTTATTAACTAGTGGAATGGATTATGGTGTGTTTCCTGCAGTCATGGACAACTGGATGCAGTGACTTGGAAGGGCTTCAATGTCTTGAAGTTAATTTAACCTGTAGTTAGAGCATTAGCAGAGGGTGTAAAATGCATGTATGACAGGGTTCAAGTCCCCTGTGCTACCTTTCTTATATGCTGCTGATTCTGCTGGGGCAACTAATGAGTCTACTGATTGCTGGTATAGGGTATCAGATACAATATTTGTGCCTTTCTGCATTTTTATAAAGAAATAACAATACTGCTACATGCTTATGAGCATGTTATGCACACCTAATCCATATCTATTACTTTGGCTGTTGTCTGATGTGGTGGACTGTAAATAGATTGCATCTTATACTGTACAACCCTTAGCACAAAGTATGTTTTCAGTCTTAAACACTGCCTTTCTGCTGCCAGGAAATATCACTTCTATTTATATATACACATTTCATTAACATATATGCATTCTTGTTCTCATCAGTGTTACACTGCTAAACCAACATTTTGTGGTACACATTGATCTGATGGAGTAGAATAAAACTTGTGGTGTATCAGTCTCACTACATCACCACTTGACATAACTGAGCAGAGGAAAAAAAATGTTAATGTTTGTTGTCTTTTGCAGCTGGTCAGTGTGATGCAGCATCTCAGCCAGCCACCCAGCAGCATTTTCCCCCTAGTATATCCATCTTGCTCAAGTAAAAACTGCCTGCTTGTTGGAAAGGAAATAGATCTACAACTGGAAACTGGCACTAGGAAATAGGAGTCCGAGGGAAAAATGCTATGATGGTAAGTTTTTTGTGTTTGATTTTTAAAAGAAGAAAGACAGGTTAGTGATAAGCAATCTGATCCTTCTGAATCTCAGGTTCAGAAGCAATGCTGTCTTAGCCTCTCGGACAAAGGACCTGTCTGCTGCTGCCACTAGACAATTTGTTTTGCTGAGAAGATAACTGATAGGTTTGTCAGATTTGTGGATAAATATAATCATGTAGGTGAATATAGAGGAAATCAATTTACCTTGATTTTTGACTCATAAAATCATCGAATGGTGGGGGTTGGAAGGGACCTCTGGAGATCGAGTCCAACCCCTCTGCCAAAGCAGGGTCACCCAGGGCAGGCCACACAGGAACAGATCCAGGCAGATTTTGAATATCTCCAGAGAAGGTGACTTCATAACCTCTCTGGGCAGCCTGTTCCAGGCTCTGCCACCCTCACAGTAAAGAAGTTCCTCCTCGTGTTGAGGTGGAACCTTCTATGCTCATTTATACCTGTTATTCCCTGTCCTATTACTGGGCACTACAGAAAAGAGATTGGTTCCTTCCATTTGACACCCACCCCTCAGATATTTATAGACATTAATAAGATCCCCTCTCAGTCTTCTCCTCTCAAGACTAAACAGCCCCAGTTCTCCCAGTCTTTCCATATAGAGGAGATGCTCAATTCCCTTAATCATCCTTGTAGCTCTCTGTTGGACTCTCCTCAGTAGATCTTTGTCTCAAACTGGGGAGCCCAAAACTGGGCACAGTATTCCAGGTGTGGTCTGGACAGAGTAGAGGGAGAGAAGAACCTCCCTAGATCTTCTAAAAAAACCCATGGTTTTCTTAATGCACCCCAGGATGCCATTGGCTTTTCCAGCCACAAGGGCACATTGCTGACCCATGGATAAGTTACTCTCCAACTGGGGCTCCAAGGTCTTTCTCAATGGTGCAGCAGGATGAACCTCCACCCTGGTGTTATTCCTCCCCAGATGCAGGACTCTGTGCTTGTCCTTACTGAACTTCATGAGCTTTGCACAGCTCTCTAGACTGTCCAGATCTCACTGGAGAGCTGCACAGCCTTATGGTGTGTCAGCCACCCCTTCCAGTATCATATTCTGTGAATGAATGTACTACTTACACTCTGAAATAGTGATATTGCCTTCAATAATATTACTGCTATACATAATTAGCCATTACAAAAGCACAGTAAACAAATGTGCACGTAAATTCACTCTGTAACAAGGCTTGTTCCTAGTTATGATATTTTTTTATTAGACTGAAAAAAGTCTAATAATAATAATGCCTTAATTTGACACAGGCACATGCTCTTACACATATGCAGAAGGACCACCCAAGTTCAGATGTGGTTCATCAATATTAACAGTAAACAATGAGATCAGTTCTTATCTGTGCTTGCATTCCTGTGGGTACTGTAACTGTGCTGTGTGAAAGAAAGCCTTTGTTTCCAAGTTAATTTCTACTAAGACAGAGTAAAGCTCTAAGAATCTTGATTGTCAGACTGGTAAATGCTGCATGGTGTAGAATAAGACCTGGTTAGCTCAAGAATAGTCTAATGTCTGATCAAAGATTAGCAGTGGTGCAAAGGGAAAATAAAAAAGGCAAAGCAAATAGCAATAAAATACATTTTTTGCTAATTTTTGCTTCCCCCTTGCCTGTTTCCCCATTTTGCTAGCACAGTAATATGAAGTTAGATTGTTTACTGCTGTTGGTCTGATCGGTGAATCATTTTTCCACCTCCCTGTGTTTATAAATAAATCTATGTAAAGTGTCCTCATATGAATGAAATTTATAGAAGGTGCTACACTGAACTGTTCAAATATACCTTTAGAATTGCATACAGCATCATGCCAGCTGGAAGGCTAATAATACCTGTCAATGCTGAATGGCCTTTCCAGATTGTCATGTTATTCCCCTTACCCATCATGCCAAGACCAGAAAGTAGCCTGCTTATTGTCAGAAGCACAGCTTAATGTTTTTAGGCACACATCTCTAGCTAGCAGCCCAACCATTTTTCATGCACTGGCAAAACCATGCAATCCCTGAAAAAGAGGAGGAAGAAGTATCAAAATCAGGCTGCACATGGTTTACCAACAGTGAAAGGACATGAGCTTTCAGTTCTAGAAAATGCTGCTTCCAGTTCTGAGTGCCACGTGTCAGAAAAGACAGAGGTAAACTGGAGACAGTATGAAGCTGAATAAATTAGTAAAAAATAAGTAAGGAGTAAATGGTTTGGGAAATAAAGCCTCAGAGGAGAAGTGAAGATAGCTGGGTTGGTTTAATGTGAAGGGGCAAGGGAGAGAGCTGTGTTAGATTTGATCATTGTCTTTGGAGGATGCAGGAATTGTCAAATCCCTTGCCAACTCACAGGAGGATTGCCTGTGTTAAGCCTTTACAGACTATTTCCAATGCAATGGTTCTGTGGCAACAATCTTGATCCTGTTGTAGAAAGCATGATAAAATTACCCATTGAAGGAGGCTCATAAAGAGGCTGATCATTTAATTGTTTTGTTTCTAGAAATGGAATACTTTTTTTCCCTGGTATAGTGCTGTGCATTTACATCTTTGAGATGACATATGGGGAAGTGCTGGGAGGGATGTGATGTGCTGTGGAGATGAGATTCAGCTGAAGCTTCAGCTGTGATCAATAAAACATGAAAAGTCATCACATGAAACAACTGTAAACACACATGGAAGGGAAACATAATTTTTAACTAAGATAATGCTTGACTGTGATTGGTATTATTTTCTAATTAAAAGCAAAAAAGAGTGTTTCAAGAAAAGTGCATTTGGAAATCCTTAAAATACATGTTCTTTTTTTTATTTTCCAGTAACTCTGTGTTCCTCCTCTTTACATTAACAAAAGGCAAAGGATTTCATTGTAACCTTAGCAATGACCTGCTTCAGAACAAACAGTATGTCTTATTATCATGCCCTCATCAAATGGGTCAAACTAAGGTCAAACATTTTTTTATACCCCTATTCCTTGTTAATATGTATTTCATGAATGAGAGATTCACAAGAGCTACAGAAAGACAAAACATCTTTCTTTCTACACCCTCCTCAGAGATAAATTGACGAGGAAAACCAACAAGAACTCAGTGTTGAGATTGTGAATGACAGATGTGCCAATGAAACAGGTTGACTGTAAGTTAGAGAGAATATTGTCACCTTTCATTATGCCCATATAATTCCATTCTCTTGATAAAGACTAAAACATCAGTTCAAAATGTAATGCCTACACTGGATTTACACACCATTGCAATAAAATGAAGATGTAAGGCACACTTACAATGCATTACAAGACATAACTTTGCATTACACTCCATGGCACTTACAGACACTTCTTGAGGATATGGACAAGAGGTTTTTTTATGTATTGGTTGCCCTCAACTAATCTCCTTAGGTATTTTCTTTTGCAATCTATGAGGAAAATGAGACTCCAGCAAACGTTTGCTTTCTAGGCAATAATATGACTGCAATTATTCGTCCATTTAACTCCTTTAATAACAAATGCCATGTCATTCTATATTTAATAACAAATGACATGCTGGCATGTCAAATGCCAGCAGCAGCTGTCTAGGAAGCATATTCATTTTCTTGGTATGGTTTAGGTGACTTAATGCTTCTGTATTTGTCAATGAGGATGCCTCACCAGTAAGCTGATGTGTACACTTCACAAATATTCCAGATTCATACAGTGCAATGTTTTCACAACACAGAGCACTATGGAATCACTGTATGAATCCAAGAATTCCTACCTCTCTTGTGGTTTGCAACTTGAACAGAAGAAACAGTTGACATAGCTAATTTGGGAACAACTGGATAGGTAATAAAATGAAAAGTAAATTAGAAAGAGTATCACATAAAACCAAAAAATATTAAAATAAACTTTCTAACTCGTAAATTAACTTGAACAATGTTTTGTAAGGAATAGGTGGAAGTTAGGGAAAATGAGTTACATGCTAGCAACTACTGAATCCCATATCCAAGATAGAGAAGGGGAATGTTATTTCACATCTACACACTTTGGCAGTTTTGTATTAGAGGTTATTTGATGATTTCTCACAATCTATGACAAATTACTGTAGGTGAGATTTCAAAAAGGGTTTTCTTAAATTTGTATGCATATTGATTGTGAAACAAAGGAAACACAATAAAATCATATTAGTTATAGGCTTATTTCTGTAATTATTCTCCTAATATGCTATCCTTGACTGAAGTTTTTAATCTACAATAAATGCTAAACACTGTAACAATACACTGCAAACATAAAAAAATGAATGGAAATGTTTGTTTTTGTGCTTCGTGCTCCCTAATGTAACATTAAAACTAAATTTACTAAAACTCATTTTTGAGTAAGAAACACTGGATAATTTTTTGCTGTTCAAGATGTATTTTACAATGAAATGAAGTCTTAGATCACGAGCAGTACAATTAAGCCATGAAATCCATTAGAAACACTTCAGTATCATTTCATTGGGAATCTTTTGATTTAAAGTTCCTGTGAGTAATGTAGGCTAATCCTTGCAAAGAAGCAAAGATCAATCTGGGGTGTTTTGTTGCTTTAAGGAACACATGAAAAGACTTGGAAAATAGAATTGGGCTAAATGGTTTTATGGATTTAACTATAACTCTAACCCTTCCAATGCAATTCCCTAACAGATTCCTAATGTGCTTTGTTTAGTAGCTATTTTCTACATCACCTTTTCATTAATTTTCTATTCTCTATGTGTTCTAGCACAGAAAGGACATCCTTTGAACAGTCCAAGCAAGCCACAGGTCAGATTTCTGCAGGGATTTTTGGGGGAGCAAAAGACACTAAATAAGGAGAACAATGTGATGGAGTTTTTTATCATGAACTATTGTTTTGAAACGTAAAGTGTATCTGAGTCCAACTTCAAATAACAAAGAATCTTACTTTTATTTGTCAGCTTAAAAAGCTGTTCTGTCTTTTTTTAATGCTGATCATCACGCCACAGTCTGTCAGGAGGTTTTTTTGTGTGGCACTCAAATTGTAGAAGACTATGAGTCTGTCCTGTAGATAACCTGCTTGTGTTGGGGGTGGCATGCAAGCTGAGCTCTCAGCTCCTCAATACCAGTTCTGATCATCTGTCAATCTACTTCTCCAGACTTTTTGCAGTGATGTGTCCAATCTGAGTGTTCTAAGACTCCCTTTTCAGGTAAGGTCTGTTTTATGGCTATTTTCTCACAGAACAGCATTACTTAGCACCAGGAGAAAAATTAATTGGATTATCATTGTTATTGCTTTTGCCACCACGTGGGACTCCTTGAAAGCAGTTTCAGTAACTTTAGATCACTAGGAATTTTACAGCATCCTACCTTGGTTTGGTTTAGAAACCTCAAGGGAAGAAATATTCGGCCATATCCTATCAAACTTTGGAGGATCTGCACGCATCAGGAAAAATCAGGTTTTATTATTTACATCTGTGATATTATTCTAAACAGGCAAGCAGATGGACAAAGACACAGGTTACAAACATCCATTACTGGACTAGGCTAGGTTGCACGTGAACAGTACATGACTCCACAGTGAACAAGAAAACAAGCAATTCATGATTCCCAAAACACCAAATGGACATAAAGTACTGTGCATAACAATTTATCTTTTGTGGTTTCAAATATATACATCTGTGTGTGTGTGTGTGTGTGATAAGTTATCCTAGACCATTATATACAGATCTAACTTCAGAAACAAAACAGAAATCTATTTTTCTAAATCTGCTGTGCAAAGATAAAATGACATTATCAAAAAAAATCCTTGTTTCTTACTAAAGGCACATATCTTACTGTAACATCCTGGTTTAGGGCCTTTTGAATGAATGATATTTCTATTATCAGAAGAAATTTATTTGCCAGTAGAGTGGGTCTTTTGTGTGGTTTATCTATTTGTTATCACCTCTGCTGATATATTTTACAGCTTGTTTTTATTTTTTTTGGTAAAAATAACAAATGTCTAAATATCTTAAAAGCCCTACATAACATGTTTCTTATATGAAGCATTCTGTCTCTCAGCAGACTAATTAGCTATGTCTATTTAGAGCTTCATTTCCTTTGGTCAGTATGTTTTGGGGCTGGGGTAGTGAGAAGTGATAACATTTAGCAGATTGATGCTGGGTGTTGGAGCTGAGAGTAAGTGAAGGGAGTGGAATGGAGTTGTGAGGAGAGAAAGTAACACTTTTCTTTGGGTCCTGATCTGAGAAATACTAGTTATATTCTCCTTATTTTTATAATATTTTCTTTGTTTCAGTCTGCCTAGCTTTGACCATCAGATTTAGACCACATGCTTACATCTTCTGTTAGTACTGTGTTCTTTCTGAGCTGAACAAAATTCTTCTTAGTGGTCACATCATCCTACGTAGTAGTGATATCAGTGGGGACAGAGAGAGGTCTGCATTTCACACCTACAGGGAATTCAGCTAAGTAGTGAGATTTTTGCAGTTGTCCCAAGTTGGTCAGCATCAAGTGTCTAGGCTCACAGGTCTTCTTGAGCAAGGGGTGTTTCTCTGTGATGCCCATCTTAATGGAAGACCTGCAGGGAAGCTACAATAAAAAGACTTCAAATATTTGTTGTGAAAGGAGTACAACCCAAAGTATCTTTTGACCCATTTGTCAGGAGAAATTGGCTGGGTGGGACTGGCTGTTCCAAAAGTACCTCCCACATACAAATGTGGACATTTTCTTTTATTGAAAGGAAGTACTGTGCCATTTGCTGTTAGGTAGTTTTCTGCAATGGAATATCAAGCTGTGCTATAATCACATCATGACATCATAGTCTTTCATTTTTGTGTTTGTTTGGTTTTTTTTCTTAAGAAAACAGAAGAAATCAAAACTAAATCAGTTTGGTACATTCTCAAACAGTCCATGTTTATTAACATGGATTTAATTATTATATTATTAACATAATATTAAGAATAACCTGCCTCTACTGGTCAGATCCACCAATTCACACACATAGGAAGTGCAAACACAATAGTCAAAGTGTATGGAAGAAGGTATCTAAAAGCCATAGTTCCTGAGGTGGCATGAAAAATATGGCCCATTTAAAGACTGAACTTATTTAATTTTATTTATTTATTTGTTTTTTTGTTTATTTTATGCACCTAAGAGGCCATTCTACTTCTACTTCTCCTGAAACAGTGACATTATAGTAAAGAAGTTTCAGGAGACACAAATTACCTGCACAGTTAATTCACTGTCAGAGCTTTGCTTGATTTAGGAACACTCAGGCTTGACCTAGAGATTCTAAAGCTACTGAACATTACAGAATACATATAAAAATTAGTAGGTAAAAAGGGAAAAGCAATCTTTATTGGCTACATTGTCATGCTGTTCCCTAAGCCTGTTTTGTGCAACATCAGGGTTGTTGCAGAAAACCTCTAGCATTTCAGACTTCCAATATCCCAATTCTGTCACTGAATATTGTGTGGCATTCTGACTACAAAAATTCAGATGCATAGTGGTCTTCAACTGAAAGGGCTTAGGTATTGCCAGAATTAAAAGTAATAGTGTCAAAGCTATGACTAGCCTTCTGGAATATTTGTCATTTAATGAACTGTAGGTCCTATATAAGAAATCATATATTTTCTGTAATCTGATTAATATAATCAGTGATGTTTCATATTATATA
>JAOEGS010005411.1:48899-63476 GCA_025447755.1 Corythornis vintsioides
CTTTGATGATGATTTACCAAAGTAATTTCTTGTCCAAATAAAATCATCACTTGTATGACAGAAAAATCAGTTTTATATATATTTCTGAGTGATCCTATATATGCTGTATGTCTGTGCTCATTTTAGTAATCTAAAATGAAGGCTATGATTTACTGCCAAATAATTAAAAACTCCCTGACCCTTTAAAGTAGATTACATTGAGATGAGTTGCTTCATAGGCACCCAAAACTATAGAGCATATTTACAGTGCCTGAAGGTTACAATTAATAATTATGACTAGTTTTTATTACTAGTTATTAGTGATAATGACAACAATCTTAGAAGGGTCTTGTGGAGGTCATTTGTTTCCATCCTTTGCTCATAACAGGGCCAACTTGAAAGTCAGATGAAGTTGTTGAGGGTTTTATCCAGCTGAGCCCATCTGCTGTCTTCATTGTCTCTAGGCTGCTTGGCAATGTGGTTAATACACCTGAGAATGACTTAATGCTTCTAGATCCTGTGGGTGGTTGCTTTTGGGTTTTCTTTTAAATCTTTAGTCAAGTGAAAGGGGTTTTTTTTTTGTGTGTCCTTATCCTTGCAAGTCATGGACTGTATTATCATCAAGATGACAGGTTCCTTAGTAAAGGCCTTTCTTATATTTGAAATTTTCTGTGTGTGTTTTTTTTTTTTTAATGGAGATAAATTCAAATGTTTTTTTCTGAAAAGGTATGTGAGACATGGAAGTCAAAGAATGTTGAATGTGATTCCCACAAATATATTCAGAGCAGATGAGTCAGCATTTGAACAAGCACTGGGAAAACCCATTTAGCAGCTAGTTACTCTTTTATAGCTACTTGTGAGAATATTTCTAGTCCTCTGATTACCACTAAAGGTTTTATTTAAAGACAGGTTGACTAGATAAACCATGCTCTTCCAGAACAGTTCCACTTATGGACAATGTATTCTGTAATTAAAATAATTATTTTCCAGAATAATGAAATTTTGTGTAGGTATTCCATAAGATATGCTATGTATATCTACTCTAATAAATTCTATGATAGTTATTCTGGGTAAACAAGGCTACAGAATGAACTACAGCTATGATAAAAAATGTTTCTAGGAGTATGTTTTAGTGTTGTTATTTAAAAGCTAAGCTACTGTAGTCACCTTTAAGAGCAGAGGCAC
Organism: Corythornis vintsioides; assembly: GCA_025447755.1. Lineage (NCBI taxonomy): Eukaryota > Metazoa > Chordata > Aves > Coraciiformes > Alcedinidae > Corythornis > Corythornis vintsioides. The sequence continues at coordinate 50,064 of JAOEGS010005411.1, forward strand.
GTGAGCTTTGTGACTGAGAAGAAAATCAGCTATGACATTTTAAATTTGCATTGTAAATGTATGCTTTTTTAGTTACTATTATTCCAAAGCCAATTATATGTAGAAAAAAAAAACTAATGGGAGAAAAATGAAAATCTTACTTTTATGAAGTAGAGCCTGATTACATATGATCCATTTCCTTTATTTTCTCAGTCCTTTGTTTGCATGTACAGTACTGGAATTACCTGTGGTATTAAACAAAGAAGATCTGTTTCAAATATTCACTGGACTGTCAGTCTGCTTTCAGACTGGGAAAATAATGGAAATGAATGGGTGGTTTCACCCTGATTCCAACCAGACAGCTGCACACGAGGCAAAACCTGTCATGGTGTTGGCAGAAATTAATCTGCACGTTGTTGATTTCTCACTCTAACCAAGTACTGAGCTGGCAGGAAAATTAAAGTGTGTTTCCCCTGAGAGGGGCTCTCTTTCCTCAGGGGTGAAGAGCACAGGTGATGGAGTGAGTGTACAAAGACTACAGCTCTGCCTGGGCATCTGCACTCTTCAGCAGATAGTGTGTTTTCTTCTCCTAAACTGTTTCAGGGCCACAAACAATGTGTTTGCCAAAAAAAATCTACTAATAAATCAGTAAATCTTAAATAGTGCTTATTCTAATGGCAGCCAGGGAGCACTTGTGTAGACAACTATCATGACTTAATTTATAACAACAATAAGGAACCCTAGTGAGAGACTGATTAAGATGTCTTTTAGCTTTCCTTGAACTTCTGTTTAAAACACACACAAAAAAAGCTTTAAAAATGTGCCAGTGTAAACTTAATAGAATTTAATATTTTTAGACATAGAATACTGGCTTTGTGACTGCTGCTTTTAAACCATGAGCAGTTGAGAGGAAATATTCTGAAATATAGATGTCTGCAGAGCACAATAGAAATGCATGTATGAGAGTGGGTTTAGCTGTTAATATTACACACAAAAAAATAGGATTAATAACAAATAATACCCACTGAAATCAATGTGAGATTTAGTAACTGTTGGAATAACTGGGGTATGTTTATATCAGATCATATTCCACCACTTCTTGCAAAGATCACACTCTTGTTGCAGCATTTCTACCTGATAACATACCTCATTAAGTTTGCTATTCAGCACTTTTATAACACTGCAAAATTTGTGGTGTTGGGGGCTTTTTTTTTGGTTTGTGGTATTTTTTTTTTTAGTTTAGTTTTGTTTTCCTATTTTGGGTTGTTATTGTTTTGGTTTTTTTTGTTGTTTTTTTTTTAACAAAACACCCCTTTATTATATGAAGTTGTTGAAAAAAAAAATTTGGCCCATGAAAGGCAATTCTTTTGGACAATGTAGGAAGTTTCATACCTGTTCCTTTGAAGAAAGGAGAATTCTGCATAAATGTGAAGATGTGGTTGTTTTATGGCAGCTCCTCAGCCATAACAGCTTTTATAACTGTTGGAAGAATTTAAATGCAATTAGTCCTTTACGTGTCCACTTGCTGTCTTAGAATAAAAGAAAGTGATCTTTTTAGAGGCATTTAAAAAAAGAATAATCCAATGATCCAGCTCTGGAACCTTTTAAGTATCAGAAAAAAAAGAAAATAAATCCACTGATTTTAACAAACACATTGGCAGATTCTCAAATTAATGAGGCCTGATGGAGTATTCTTCAATTTTCAGTATTTCCACTAAAATATTTGTAAAAGTGCACAATTAAGGTGTTTTGTTTTTTTTTTTTGGAAGGAAATAGTGAGGTACCTTCTTATGACAAAAAGTAAATTATTCTGTTGATAGTTTGCAGGGGTTTTTCCTTTTTATTTTTACTGGTTCTTTTTCCTCCAAAGGTGCTGAAATTGGCTGCCTAACTAGGATTATTGTACAGTAATTTACAATGGATGAAGAGTAGTAAATCAAGATTTGATTTTTTTTTAAATCAGAATGCCAATTTGGAAGCCTCATTCTTCTCTTCTACTCTATGAAATAAACTGATTACACATCAAGGGACAGAAAGAAAGAGGAGAGGGGAAAATATAGAAGTGCACTTTTTTCCCCAGCAATTTCTCCCCAAGCTTTGTAGATAATCAGATTTTTAAATATCTTTGTGGATCATGTTTGTTCTCTATAAACTTTTTTAAAAGATATTGCAAGTACAATGTGTTTTGCATGGGTACCATGGTACGTATCAAAATGTTGGTATTTTCTAGAGTGTCCTATCACTTGGTGGTTTATTGATAGTAAAAACAGAAATAACTGTGAACTAGGTGATTTCTCATATATTGCAGCAAATAAAAAATGCACTGAAAATACTTTTCAACTGACCTGTGATGTTGAAGGTAAACTGCAATGAAGAATGATAAGCAGTACTAAGCTCAGTGACCATGTCTACTAGAATGGTGAGAATGGCCCTTCTTATCTGTTAAAATTGGTGGATCTGGCAAAATGAAAACTGAAACAAATTCTCCCCCAGATCCCACCCCAACCACCTGCAAGAGTCACTCTGCTGAGGTGGTTTTGGTTCAGTGCTGAACCTCAAGGGTGAAATCCTAGTTACACAGAAGAAATCCAGCTTTGTTGTGAGTACTAAGATGTAAACTACTCAAAATGTCTTCTGTTTTGAATGTTAAGTTGATTTTAGATCCAGTGTTGAAATGAGTGCATTATAGGCTATTGCTCCTTCAGCCAAGTAGTGTTTTAATCAAATGGAAAAATCTAATAGTTAAAGTAAAAAACTCTGAGTGCTTTATAGGATTAAAGAAGGGAAAACAAATGCTATTACTGCTTCATATTAGAATCAGTTATTTATCTAAGGTGATTGCCTTTACTAGGAGCCTGATTAACAGTATTATTTATTAAGAAGACATATTTGGAGAGAATTGAAATGAACATCATATTTGTATGTCCAAAATTATATATATATATATATATATATATATACACTGAATGAAATATTGAAGTATCATGTGGAGATAAACATCTCAATGGTGCAGCTCTCTGTAAAACTGGACCACAAAATGCCCAACCTAGTCAGGCAATGTTTGTACCCTCCTGACATATGCAGGTGCTGTGTATTCTAGTCCCATTTTAATGCCTTTGATCCCATGACTGTAAATTTAATAACTTCTCATTTACTGCAAGGGGGCAAAGTCAGGTCGAAAATATTTTCTGACATTATTAAAAAGGGGGAAAAAAATTACTCTAGTATTTACTCTCACAGTCTTTTGAGATATATATTTGGCATCTTAAAATTTAATACTAAATATGTAAAACAAAGCTATACTTATCTTGACCCTGTTTTAGTTCCAGAAAAACACTGAATAGATCTTCCAAGGTTAAGCAAACAATGAGTGCCCATTGAGCTGTTTGCTTTTTGTTTGTTTAATTGTTTTTTTTTCACTTTTATGTCTTGCATTCCTTGTAAAAAAACCCCAAAAACTTATCTTAATTTGAAATTGGATCTAAAGAAGAACAAAACCATAGATAACAAAGCAGAAAATACATTTGATTATGGCAATTGCAGCTTGCATTTGGGTGCATGGTCTGTCTCTAAACTCTGACTCATCTGCCACCAGCAGTCTTTCAGGTGATAATCACCCACACAGAGCTATTTGCACATCATGTCTATCCTATCCTGTATCTAATTATACCCTTTATAACAAACTGTTTAGCATAATTAGTGCAGTTCTGCTTTACAGGAAAAAAAAAAAAAGCAGCTGTAGATTAGAAGATTCAACTTTATGCAAGCATACATTTACAGATTAGTAACTGCTATTTGGTCAATGTAATAAATATTTGGATGCATTGGTCTGTGAAAATTTGCACAGGAATTGTTTTAGCCAGTAAAATATTGTAGTTTTCAGAATATTTACATACTGTATGTAAGTGTTGCTTAAAACTATGACATGGTTTTGGGACTCATTAATTGCTAACTCTTTCACCCGTGTTTTTCCAGCCATGGCTGAAAAACGCTGAAAGGGCCAACACTGAAATCAAGAATGCTGGAAATGATCAAAGAACCTATGATTCAACTGATAGACAACAGCAGGTACAAATGACCTTAATGGGAAAGCTCTGGTTTTATTTTAATTTTTATTTTTTCCTTCTAGATGATCAGAAAGGATGTGTACTTAACGACCACTCTTACTTTGGATTTCAACTTTCATGATGAGTTAATACAAGATCCTTTGAGGTAAAAAGAAAAAAGGAATAGAAAATGATACATATATGTGCACACAGGTATAGAAATTTTATTTGCTTGCTTTCGTTGCAGTGCTAAATCAACATCACTTTGCAGTGGCACCTTTGTTGTTTAGTTTAGTCTTCTTTGTTCACAGTTTAGTCTTCACAATCCTCCACCCCAACCCTCTCCTCCTTATATACTAGGTAAATCTTGAAGCAAACAAATGCTATTACCCTGTCCCCAGCCCTGCACATCAGCTTTTGCTGCCAAGCAAAATAAAACCCAAACTGTATCTCTGGAGAGTTAAGTTCCTATGCCCAGATGGGAAAAATCTCTGCTGATATGAACACAAACATTTTATTAGCATAGACAAAAGAAGAAATTGTGCAGAATCCATTAAAGCAGCCACAACTCATTAATCTTGTTTAGTTTTACGTCTTGATTGTACTTCTGTTAAATTCTCTTTGAGACCAAGATAAATTTATAGGTTCTGTCTGTGTTTAACAATAATTCTGCTATTTCTGTTACAAAAAAAAAAAAAAGATGTTCAAAACACTGTGCAAGTAGAGCTATTTCCCCACTGAGCAATGTAAGAAAAAACATGAATAAACCGAGCTGAGTATCAGTATTTACTTGTGCTTATGAAGAGATGCTCATGCTTCATCCTTTCCAGGTAGGCAAAGAAATGTGTTGAATTCTACCACATGTTATTACAAGACATTTACAGCAGATTCAAACATAGACTTGCAGAAACTGTTGTACTTCCTATGGAATATTAGAATTTTCTCCATTTGTAACAGGTAAACTGTGCTAATCACCCCATTGTAAAATACCAAGAGGTCAAGGATGCATCCTTTCAGGTCACCATTGATTAAAAGGTATTTGAGTTTCCCTATTAAGTTTTCAAAGGCCAACATCTGCTGATGCTCAGAAATGGTAGATGTGGTGACAAAGGCTGTATGGAGTGGGAAGTGAAAACATGCAAGACAGTTCTAAGAAACTACAGCACAAGCAAACTCCAAAGAGCTATTTTCCCATTCATCCCATTTCTCTTATCACATTCCTCAGAACAGTGACATAAACTTCTCTTAAATTAGTTTTTTTTTTGGTTATAAAATACATGTATAACCACAAGGTGTTGAAAATGGAATATAATGGTGCGTCTGAAGTCACGCAGAAGCCAAAGGAGATGCTACAGCTGGAAAATTGCATTTTTAAGATGGTAGGCTTCTCTTTGCATGTTCTTGTCATTCATGCTGTTTCACTCTTTAGAGCTGCAAAGCAGATGTCATGGCATTCAGCTGGTAATGCTGCTCTCATTTGCAAGGAGGCTAGTTTTGACAGCATTTAACTTGCTGTCTAGAGCTTACCAAATCAGTGCCATTCATGAGCTTAAGTAAACTGAGCTGACACAAACTGACAGACCTGATGCTGCATCATAAGAAGCAAGAGAGGTTTACCCAAATTATTAGAAGCTTTGCAGATGGGTATCAGGTATGGCAAATTGCATTTTGCTGTTGTGATATTTTATCATTGTGCTAGTCTTGCATTTCAAGTTCTGTCTAAAGCCCCTGCAAAGCAGAGGCTGTGGGGAATATCCTGCAGCAGGATCCCATTTCTACCTCCCTGTGATATTTGTTATCAGCCATCAGCTCTGCCACTCAGTGAGACACAGCTGAGCTGCTGTGCACTTAGTCCCTTCAAGTGTTTTATTTAATTAATCATCTCTTTCATTGATAGAGCAGTTCTTTACATAACAGTGTTATGGTTTTGTTGTATTATCAGTGTAATATTTTTGCACTTTAATGGCATACAGAAAAGCAGCTTTTTGTGAAGGAACACAACTGTGCTGATTTTGTGGAGCAAAGTCCAGTTCAAAGGTTGGTGCAGTTAATGCAAATATTCCAGCAGATGCTACTTCATGAAATGAAAACTCTTCAATTTATAAAGACATCTATTTGCTTTTCAAATTTACACACATGAAAATGAATGGTCCTAGACTTCTCTGCTATTAGCAAATGCCAGTGCACTGCAGAGCACATTGGTAGAGAAACAGTATCTATGACAGAAAGGGATGTTGGGAAATTAGATCCAAGAAGCTGAATGACAATGCAAAACAATACTGGTTGTATTACTTACTACCAATACTGGAAATACTGGGTATACCTGTAAAGAAAAACAAACAAACATAAAAAAAATATGGTTAGATATTTTCTCTAGTTGGCTGAGCTGTTACATCCAAGAATCTGAAAACAATTTTCTCCTAATTTTCAGAATATTCTATCACTGCATAGTTAAGCCCAAGCAACTGCCAGGATGTACCCAGCCCTTATGAATGCAGAGTCTTTAGGTTTTTCAGTATGAGGCTGCAGGGAGCACTAAAATGTATTGACAGATGGGTATTTCTGGGACTTACACCAGCTCTCTGAACTTCATGAATTTGTTCAGAACAGTTTTGTATTTCAACTAACCAGCCATTAGGTTTAATGCTCTAGATAAAAATATCAGTCATGCATGTATTATGCAGATCTAGGAGAATAATTTAACCAAGGGATAGATGCACTGCTAACTGCTTTGGCCAGCTGCTTAAATCAGTTGATACCTTCTGTTGCATTAACTGTCTAGAGCTATCTTTTTTCTCTTTTACCTGCCTGTTATCTAAATTAAGCTATGGAAAAGAATGTTAATTGAGTGAATCAGTCTAATGCATTAGGCTGGTCATATTGACTAAGCCTCTCATTGATTAAAAAAATATAATTTTTTTATACCTGCTTTTCATTTCAACTCCTAAGCAGAATTTATGCCACAAAAAAATCCAGAGATAGGTGAGATTTAGCAGAAGAGGTGAGGCTGCAGAGGAGCAGAACTCCACTGCTGGATAAGCAACACAGCATCTCATGTTTGCATCCTGCTGTCCCAACATACAGCACAACAATATGGACAAGAAATCTTTCCTGAAATGGCATTTTCTTCAGATTAAATGGCATTGCTGATGGCACCATTACCAGTCTCTTGGGTTAAAGTCACAAATTGCAGATCAGTATTTAAAGCCTGGATATCTGCATCCTTTCATTTAAATACAGTTTGTTTTTTCTAAGTTTTATTGACATTTGATAGCATGCAGAAATCTGTCTGTTCCTCCATTAAACATCTGCTTTACTTCTTTCAACATCTATCTTGGAGTTCTGTCTTGCTCAGATATGGCAAGGACCTCACTCTGCAATTAAGCAAACTGGAGCAAAGGAATGTCTTGGGGATAAATGATCTTCACTGTAAGCAAGGTTGTACAGTCAACTTGGGAGCATCTCTAATTCATGGCATGGTAAGACAATGCTGAAGTAATTGTATTTGCAGAACAGCAATCATAAACAGATATTTTGTGTTTCAACACATCAATCCTGGGGCATGCATCAGAATTACAGCTCTCTTGGTTCATACCCTATGGAACCTGTGGTCTGGCAAAGCACTAGGTACTGCACCTGCTGCTAAATGAGCCCCACACTCAGATGCTGTTACTCCTACTGAGATTAATGTGCATTTTATGAAATTTTAGAATCATCAGGTATTAAAATATGAATATCATCATAATAGAAAAATGCTGTTATTGTCCTAAAAGTAAAAAAAAAATATTTTTTTTTCTCCAGTTAGGATAATGTAAGAGAACTTCTATCCCTTTATCTTAAATGTCAAAAAGGTAATAACTTAAATAATAAGAAAAAACCATTTTTCTCTGAAGTTTCACTAGCAGTTTGTTTACATTTTTGCAAGTCACTGTAGCTGTTTTAAATTAGCAGGATTCGTTTTCCTTTATCCAGGGATGGAATCTGCAGGAATATTAGATAAAAATACAGATACTGTGTTCTCACACTCACACTTCCCCTGTGAAGTGGTATTTGTATTTCCTCTGTGTGCACTCCCCCGCCTCAAGCCTCTCTCCTACACGCCCAAATCTCCTTCCCTTGCTCTCCTGAACAGATTGTAGCAAAGAGAGAGGTTTTCCTGCAAATCTGCTCTCCTCATTTTCCTGTATTTATTTTTTTTTTCAATGAATTCACAGTGCTAAATGCTTCCTGGGCAGAGAATAATGAAAACAAAAGCTTGCTAGCCTGAAGGGCTCTGTGTTAACCTTGTGAAGTTGTCATCAGGTTGTGTTTGAAAAGCTCTCCTGCTATTTCTGTGCAGAGTTTCTGAGTTGCTGTGATCTTCTGTAACCAGGGTGATTTTTGTGGTGCCAGGTATCCTTGTGTGTGCTGACTGGCCTTGATACTGCACTGCTTTCTGCCTGTGCTGCTAAAGAGAGTGAGAATGGCACTTCTAAGTTTGTGTGGAAAAGAGATTGTTATGCAGGATCTCTTAACACTCTAAAAACCACACATATGATGGGGAAATGATTCTTAGGAGGAGTGTTTTTGGTGAGGTCTGGAGTTGCATATTGAAGCCAGCTCTTGCCTCGAGCTGTATTTGGTTCAGGTCCTTAGGTAGCAAGGCACAGAGGTGTGATCCTGCCTCTGCCCCTCTGCCAAGGTGCAGGCACAAGGGGCTGATCTCACAGCACCTCCCATGGCACCACTGCTTGGGGCAGCACCAGTCTGCAAGGAGCCATCCCAGTGCTGCTATGGATGGAAACCAGTTTGCTGCATGATATGGATAGTTTCCAGTCCTCTGGTGCAATCTCTCAATACTTTTCAGCAGTGAAATGATGTGACCAGGTTAGAGAAGAAGAATCAGGCCCATTACTTCCCTTGATGCAAAACTTTATTCAGATAGATATGAGTAAATAAACCTAAAGTGAGTGTATTTATGTCTCTTCAGTTAAGGAATGTTCAGTCTGAGTTATCTTCCAGTTGAAATCACTTGTGTGGTTATTCATGGGGATAGTTTTCTAGAGAGGAAACAGCAAGTAAAGTGTGCAAAGCAAGTTCAGGGATTGCCACTGCCCCCAAAATGTGAAACATTGCAGAAGAAAGTCTCCAATACTAGCTGTTATTTTTTACTTGACTTGAGGGTGGTGGTTTGGCATATTTCATCTACACTGTAAGTGCATCTAAATATACATGCATTACTTGAGAGAAGAAAAAAAAATGCTGTTTTTCTTTCATATGATCTTCTGCATCTGCCCTGTAATTTTCCCATTTCCCCCTTTTTTTTCCAGAAATGGGTTGTATTGGCTACCATGGAGCTGACTATTGAGAATGGAGAAAAAAAGCAAATCAGATGCTGGCAAAGAAAGCAAGTTTATGATTTCTTCTGTAGTTTGTGTCAGTGTGAAACCATAACACAAAGGAAGAGCATCAGGTTTTCAGTGAGAAGGGCCACACTGCTGCCAGTCTCATGGCAGGTCATACCCTGAGTCCCTCTCAATTTCCAGTGCCTGAGTCTTGCTTTTCAGTGCTGCACCATTAATGCAGCCAGGCTGCATCTCTTCCTGGGCAAAAAGTATGTGTGGGATGAAGGAATTATTCTTGGTCTTGGATAGCATCTCTCCCAGAGCTCTCCTCTGTGTATTGTGCCCCTGCTGGATGACAGGGAGCTAGGGACAGGCTGCTGCTGCTATCAGAAGATGACACCCAGCTCCAGGGTCACTTCAGAGACAGAATTAGGATTGCCTCCTACGAATGCATGGTAGGGCATGGTAGTAAACAACATGATTCAAATTTGGATTAATAGCTCATCAAAGCTGTGTAAGAGATTTTCTGACAAAAGAGCTGGCCTTATAACTGGACTGTGCTCCACAGATTTTAACTCTTCAGCAGGAACAAGATCTAAAGCTTTCCATAGCAAAGAGAGAGAGCTGGGCTCTTAATTCCACATCTGATCTTCTCCTAGAGTATCTGTGCTACAGGATGACAGCACTCCCTGCACTGAGTCTTTTCTTCCCCCTTTGCAACTCCTCTACTAAGGCATGATTGCAATATCAGATCCTCAGCATCAATTTCAGAAGTTTGAATTCTCTAGTCATTTAAAGCCCTGAGAATCCAGAGGAACCTAGCATCTAGTAATCCCTCAAAGGAATGGTAGTTATGATCATAGGAGTAAATTTTTAATATATTGCCAAGCCTCTCTTCAGCCAAAGGACTGTACCTAGTGAAAGACAATTCTTAGGAAATTCCATTTCAGCAGCCCATGAACTCCTGCTAACTTTGCAGTTGCTTGCTCTCTAAAGATTGAATTTATTTTAATTCCCAGAAAAAAGAACTGCTTAGATGAAATTTGCTATCTTCCACCTCTGCTTTCTCAAGCAATATTGCCACAAATAAATGGGACAGAGAAAATACTTTCTGGTTTATTGGGTAAGCACCTTTTAAAATGTGGACATTTTCTCATGATGTTTTAGTGACTTCAAGCCAATATTGAAAACTCTCTGCTTAGGTAACTTCTAGTGAGATCAATTGATTTTTTTTTCAAGTAATCATAATTGATTGATTGAATATTAGCCTCTAGAAATTTCCAAAAGCCTGAAACTCAGAGCATTTTTAGCCCTTTGGTTATCTTCTAACTGATACTTTGCCTTCCCATACTGCTGCTAAGGTCTGTAACCCTCTTTCATTGCTCCTCTTCACTGGCAAAAATAAAGTTGTTTGTCACCAGTGATGGATGGAAGCAATCCATTTCCCAGCAACAGCTGCCACCATAACCACCACAAACAACCAACTCAGCAGGCTCACATGGGAGGGTAAAATGTGGATGATTATTTTTTCAAGCCACATTTGGAAAAAAAAAATACAGCATATTTTATAGTGCCTTTTTTTTTTTTTTTTTAGGTATGTGGATATCAAGTCAGAGGGAACTTAGTTTATTATCTGTAGGTTTTCCCAACACTTCTGTGATTGTGAATGGTCTTGATACACTAGTTTGCATGGCCCACCCCCTCTCAAGTTTCCCAGCCTGACACAGCTTTTGTGTGAAATCTTCCTGAGGAGTTACATCTTCTGTAAGCTTCAAGAGTCAAAATTAACACATAATATAATATAGGTACAATAAGAAGCTTTGTCATGTTGTAGCTTATTGCATTCATATCTTATTTTTTAATCTATTTTAAGCATGAATGTCCCATTTCTTCAACTTGAGATCACGTGGCATTACCTCTTCTCCCTCAGTCATGCAGTAGGCACTGCAAAGCTTCTTGCAGCTTTTTGGGATCATGGGACCCTTAGAAAATGGGACACTCTCTACTTGATGGATCTGATTTGACAGGACAGCAGGATGTGTGATTTATTTTTATTTTTTTTTAATTACAGGGATTCAAGCTACTTGGATTCCTGAATAGAAAGCCTGCCATCACACAGCTTCTTGGACAGCTTCATTTACCCTGGGCCTTCAGGATGGCTTTGTGTCAGCAAATATTCATGGGGAAAATGAGATGAAGGTAATCAGTGCAATACTTCAAGTGCTATAGAACTGGTGGAGTTGATCTGCCTGACTGTAGACTGAAAAGAACCAGCAGTATCCCCTGTGTCCTGGTGAATCCCTCGTTTTGCATTGAACTCTGAGTTGGGAAAGTCACATCTTGGAGGCAGTGTTTGCCAAGAGTCAAGCACTAGTGGTGCTGGTTGTTGGTTGTGGAGGGGCTGACAAAAAAGGAGCAGGCTCTGATGGATGCCAGCCCAGCAGAGTCTTAGACAGCTCTGTCTGGTGGAGCAAAGAACGTTAAGTGCCAGAGATGATCTAAAGAACAGGAGGAAGAAAAGGGCTGGTGCTGTCAGAAACATGACTGATGAGAAGCTAGCTTGGAATACCATGGATAGAGGAATTCAATAAGTTCACTTTGTGTGTCAAAACATCTTGCAGAACAAACTATCCATAGAACGTGGCAGGGGAATAAATGTAATCACAAAATAGTCAATAGGATGGAGTGAAAATATAAAATAAATGCTATGGGGCAGCCAAATGCAGAGATACTCTTAGAGCCAGAAAACAGAGTATTTGGTGTCTTTCACAAGGAAAGCATGAAAACCCCCATTTTGCATTCTCCTGAAAAAACTTGTGTTGACTTAAAATGAGAAGGATATGGAAAACAGCTTTATATCAAGGTTTAGGTTGTGACTAGAGTGTATTCTAGTCTTGTATTTCATGAGCTGAACCTGGAAAAATTAGAATGATGTCTTATTGGCAGAAAAAATGGCAGAAGCAATGGCAGAAAAAATGGCAGAAGTGGAAACAACAGAAGTTCCAGTTGGGAATGATTTGGAAATGGACATTGGGCTGCTTGTTGGATCTGAGCAAATTTCTCAAATTCATAGAATCTCAAGAAAAAGAAGACTTCATTTTATGAAAATATATTTTTGAGTCTTTTACTTATACAGCTGTTTTTATCTGTATCTTATTTAAGTGCACTCACAGAAAACACCTTCAAATCCATTTAAAATATTTTGGAAAAGACAGCCTCTGAAAATGGGAGGAAGGAAGTGTATCAAAGGGACACTGTGTTACTAGATCATACACAGTGTCCCCAGGGAATTTAATTAATGGATTAGGGAAGTTTAGTGGCAAACCAGATACATTCATCCTACCAACACCTTCCAGCAGCTATTTACAGAATTCATGCCTGACTAGGGAGAGAAGAATCCTAGGGCTGCATTACTGACCACACGATGGAGACAGTGGCATAAATGCAACAGAGTAAGTGAAATTACACTGGTTTGGCAGAGTTCACACAGTAATCCAATATTTCATATGCTCCAACATATGCAGCATTAAAGAGACAAAGAAATGAAGTTTTTACATACCAGAAATGATTTCTGCTTTTAGCAAGTAATCAGACAACCCCCAAGAAGAGAAGCTGATTTAGCTCTGAATTGTACATAGGGCCCAATTCAGGTAGTTAGTTACCAGAGAACCACTTCTGTCAACATACTTGTTTAGAAGGAAAAGGATAAAAAGTTAATTTTTCATAATAATAATAATGAAAAGACTGCTATTATTTGCAAAATATTTTGATTTTTTGAGGGAACTGTATATCTGATGGAACTCTGTAGCACTGGAAGTTGTTTTAATGAGCTTCAGGCATCCTTGTGGTGGGATTCCACTGGTCCCTCTGCTGTGTGCTCAACTGATTGGAAATGAGGTAACTGTCATAGCAAGCTGCATGTAGAAAGATCCCTGGTTTTGTGTTCTTTATCACTAGTTTTGTGTATTTTTTATTATGTATTTATTATTTGTGTATCACCTGTTTTGTGTATTTTATTTTTTATTTTATATTTTGTATGACTGCTGGGGTAGCAACTGCATTTT